>PVJX010004630.1:0-92784 GCA_004027295.1 Dolichotis patagonum
GATAAGAGTATATAAGACTTTATGGTAAGCATGAGGCCCCATCTCATAGCTTCGAAGTCTTTCAAAGTTTTAAATCATCAGTTGGAATGGTGTTATCCTGTTTTGTTTGACTATATCATGCGTGATGATATGAACAGCTGTTTTGAAGAAAACATTATGACAGCTATTGCTGATTTAATATTATCCTTCTTAGAAGTCCAAAAAAAAAAAATTAGGGATTCAGGATAGCAAGAATTCCTATATTCTCAGCAATGTCTCCGTTCCCCTGTCTCAGGAGGTCTTCAGTATAAACTATGCCACTCTGTCCTTGCTCTCCTTATCAAAATGCTTCCTATGACACTAAATAAAAATAAGCAGAAGACGACAGGTTTTTGTTTTGTTTTGTTTTGTTTTTAAGGCCTAAGCCTAGTTTGGGTAATTGACATACTCATCACTTCAACTTTCTTAATCCAGCTTTCCCTGAAGTATCTTTTTTATGCTACCATTATCATTACAGGAGCAGTTCACCCTTCCTTTGGAGCCAACTTCCATATTCTTCCTTACCTTCAGTTTGTCCTACTCATTGCTTCTGGGCTCTAGCAAGCCTGCAGCCTGTGCATTTCTTTCACACTGATGCTGGTGTTTGCTCTTGTTCTAACATGCCCATACTGGGATAAAGAACTTCCATCTGTATGCTTGAGAAGATGCCATTCTTATTTAAAGCATTAATAGGAGAAACATCCTTCCTAGAAAGGTTACTATTTTCATGCTTTAAACTTTAGAATACAAAGCTCCTTAATTAAATTTAAACCAAAATATTTTCGTAAAGCTCAAATTTCCGAATTGGCATTCCTTCACATTTCTCAATTTACACAGTCCCTTTGTCAGGGGAAAACAGGGCATTCACTGCTTTAAATTGCCTTGTGTTGAATGTGGCCTGCTCTTCAAGTCTGAATAGAGCAAGCCAAGCTCTTGGAGTGGTTTTGTCCTGATTTTTCTTTAATTGTTTTGCACCTGTCTTCTAAGAGAATGTACACATTTTCCTTCTTACAATCAGCATGTACCATTGAAATGTGGTACAATCAATAACACCTTCCTGGAAGATGTTTAGGAGAATAAGGATATTTAGTGAAACAGAAACAAAGCAGAGGTTTGTACCCATATCGTGTTAGTGGTTCACTCACAAGAAAAAGGAAAAACTCACCCTGACGAGACTTCTACAGGCTACTTCACCCAACTGAATAATCTTTCAAAAATCTGTTGGCTATGATAGGGAAATGGGAAACACTCATTTTCTAGAAATTATCTCAAGTCTCAGAACACTAACTGTTAGGCTTATGAGCAAAATCACTGGGTTTTGACTCCAACTGTGTCATTTGTCAACAGTGAAATCGCAAGCAGATGCCTGACCCTTTCCATGCCATGCCGGGCTCAGCTGTCCAGAGCAGGACGGTACCTCTGTTTCACAGGGCTGCTGTGCAGGACAAATGAGACCCAGCACACAGCTCCTGCTCTGTGCTCAGCAAGTCATTATTATGCCTGGAAGATTGTCCTTCCTCATCAGAGGATACTGAACCACGGCCTCCTTTCCATCTCCATCCTGGCCAAAGGCACCTTCATTGATTATCTGATGATGACCCTTTCTTCAGTCCTCCCCACTCACAATGAATTAACTGTCTTTTGTAAATTTAAATCAGATCTCTCATTCCCAGGTTAAAGCGATCCAGGCCAGCAGGAGTCAAATCACAGGCCCTTTTCAGTCTCTACACTTCACCTTCACGGGAGCCATCCCTCAATGCTGCCCTCTCTCAGCGCTCTGTTCATCTCGCCCTTACACTACTGCAACCCAAAGTCACTGAAGTAATGCTTGTTCTTTTTTTCCTTTTTTTACTGGTACCGGGGATTGAACTCATGAGCACGTGCTGGCAAGGCAGGCGCTTATGCAGCTGAGCTAAATCCCCAGTCCCAGTGCTGTTCTTGCATATTGGCTGTTCTCCATCCTAGAGTACAAACTCTGTGAGGGCAGGGACCATGTGCTTTCTTCACTGCTACGTGAACTCAATAGATATCAAATTAGGGATGGGAGGATAGCTCAGCGGGAGGGTGACTGCTTAAGATGTGCAAAGGCCTAGGCTTGATCCCAGCACCACCACCAAAACCAAACCAAACCAAACCAAACCAAACCAAACCAACAACAATGACAACAAAACAAAAAAAAAAAACCAATTCCACCAAATAAATGCATGACCCAGGTTTATTACTATGAATGGTAACCATTACATCAGTTATAAAACACGGTTAGCATTTAAATAACTCACTTCTCTAGAAGGGTAGTGATCTAGAATGAACGAGATGTTTTGTATTTTATATATTTGTTACAGTTTTTCTGTTTCTGGCCTACTTTCAGCTGGGCAGTTTGAGATTTCTGTGTGCTGGTCTCTAGCAGATTTTCTCTAGTCTCATCTTATTTCCTTTCTTGGCAAATTGTGCAAGTCTGTGATCACCACATATAAGCCCATGGTAAATCAGTTCTGTGCAATTTGCTAATGAGCAATCCAAATTGGTAATGCATTACTGATTTGCAGAATTTGGGGAAATAGTTTTAGACTGCCTGGATATTTATTTTGTTTATTTCCAGATTCTTGTTTAAGTTACAATGATGAGAATTAAGATTAATGATGTGCAGTTAACTGAATTGTTATTATGGAATATTATCTAAATATCTTAGTCTATCTAATCTTCGCAAAAATAAGCCTAGTTAGTAAATACTAAACATACACTTTGGCAGGGTTTATATATAAATGACTGGGCCAAAATGTTTGGTTATGTTTTTCATCTAATAACTTACCCCATATTTTTATATCAGAGAGAACTCTGAAAAAAAATTGCATCTAAACAGCTTATACTGGCATAAAGGTCACAAAGACTCAGCGAGGACGGAACTGTTGTCCATGTCCTTATATCCTTTGTAAATTTACCTGGTAAATCTCCATTACATTTATCCTTACAGAAAAAAAAAATTAAAAATAAAAAGCATCTCAGAGCAGAGATTAGACTTTCAGACCCTCCTGAGCGATAATCCTTACTCCGACATTGACTTTCTTTGTGGAGTTGGGCAAATCAGTTTTCTCCACTATAATACAGGGATAATAATGCTTTAGTCAAATGGATGCTGTGAGAATTAATTACTGTTATACAATTTATTGAAGATGGGAAGCCCTGTAAAAATATTGCTACTGCTTATAAGATTGAGGTCCAAAGACAAAGGTATCACACATGGCAAAGAAATCAAAACATCTAAAAATCCCTACTGTTTCTCTCTCACAGTGTCCTCCTTAACTCAGGTGAAAACGAGGCCAGACAATTCTCAAGGACATGTCCCCTTCTTCTGTGACAAGAATTGAAATGCACCACTGGACCCACCTGTTCCATCAGTGCCCTGCCTCCACCTATGCACAATGGAAGGACGGAAGGGCCTTATTTGTGAGGATTGCTTTTGTTTCCTACGCATTTCTCCTGACCCTGAACCAGGGTCTTTTTAAATCAATGGATGCCCCAAAGACTAAATTTCAGGGAAAGGTCTTTTCAGCAGCACTTAGGAAGGGGGTGGTTAGACTTTGAACTGTCAAGAAAGAAGAATGAGTCCTGCTGTAAGGTGATAACTAACTGGTTATAAAGATTGAGCTCTGTTCTAAGGAAACATGATCGGTTATAATAAACACTAAGGGCCCTCAAGACACTGGCTATTTTAGCAGGAGGAATTTCTATAACCTAAGCTATCATTTTAAAATTACCAGAGATAAGAGAACACAGGTCCTGTAAGGATTAAGGAAAGTAGAGACTTGATTTTGTTCCAAAATCAAAATCAAGCAACAGAATGCAAAACCTACCTATTATCAGTGTTTGTGTTAAGCTTATTTTTACAGACACATCAATCAACCCAGGGATCCACAAACTACACGGATAATACGATTTTCAGAGAGGTTTCATAGCAGTGCTAGAAAGATCATATTTTTGAAGTGGGCTTTAAAAAGAGAGAGAATTAAGGATATTTTCACCATAGAATCTTTGTCTTTAGAGAATCTAAACTGTAAGCTGAAATGAATTTAACCTCTATGACTCTATGTGAACATTTTCTGAAGATGGGAATTCTGAGTGTGAGGCTTGGGCTGTTGTAGATATCCTTTCTCCTGGTCCCCTAAGCCATTTAGTTCTTTCTTTTCAGATAACTGGCTGTGCTTGTTCTGAGAAAGAGGGTATGACACCTTCCAATTTTGTTTTAAGGATCAGTTCCCCTTAGTTTTAAACCTTAGATGGAAAGAAAAAGAAAGACGGGGAGAGCAGTCTAAGTCTGTGTGATTTGACACATGAAGGGAGAGAGGGCCTGCACAGTAAGGGTCGTGTTCCCTGCCACCTCAAGTGACATCCCCTCCCACTGATCCTCTATTTCACCTACTCATTCATTCCTTTAATCAACAGCATTTAGAGGTGACCTCTATGCAACAGACAGTCTTCACTTTTTTTCCTTGATCAACTGTCCCAGGACTTTTACATTTATATCTTGTGGAAATTCTCTTTCTCCTCTATTTCTGTCTCTGTCTCAGTCCTCTGTCTCTGTCTCTGTCTCTATCTTCTCTCTCTCTCTCTCTCTCTCTCTCTCTCTCTCATCTTCTCTCTGTCCCTTCTTCCCTCCCTCCCTCTTCCTTTCTCTGTCTCTCTCTGTATGTCTCTCACTCTCTGTCTCTCTGTCTGTTTTTCTCTGTCTCTTCCTTCACCCCCTTTTGCAAATACCTGCATTCCCTTCAGGATTTGGTGGTAGGGCTGTAACATGTCAATTCAGTGGTACTTCCCTCCTCATTGTTCTGATTCCTTACTCACACAATCTCAGCTGCAGATCAATACAAAGTACTGCTTATATTTACGCGCACATCAAGGGAAGCATAATCTCTCAAACCCAAAAAACCACTAACATTATTCAGCTGTCCTTGTTAAGATCTCTGCATTAATAATGTGGGCCCTTTCAACAGCAAAAGTTTGAATATATTCACCATTTCTGTAGAGCAAGTAAATAGTTTGTGACATTTTAATAAAATTTCCTAATTAAACCTTTTACATTTCATTTAGTTGTGTCATTTAGCTACTACAAATGTCACATACTCAAGAGATTAGCAGGTATGGTATTTAATTGCTGTAAAAAAAATAAGCAGTTCTTCATTACTTATCATTATCTATCACCTGGAAGAAGAGAATTTATACCTTTTTTTCTTACAAAGGAGAGACTGATTACAAAGTAATGTCAGGTACTGAGTACTGATCTTGGCAATTTTTATTCCGAACAAAGATTAAGTGATTAGAGTAGTCTGGGAATCCACAGAATCAGCTGTGGAGGTTCTTACAGGTACCTGTTCTAGAAATACATACGCGGTAGATACAATACGTGTCACAATTGCGTATTCTATGTAGTAGAACTATACATGTATGGTGATGATCCAATTGTTTAAACCAACACACTAACAACTCTTGGCAAAGTGGTCTTAGGAGGGCCTCCTCCAACTCAGACAGTGCTGCCCTTGCAGGAGTCTGCTTTAGAACAAATCTATGCGAATCCTCTTCAAAGATACATTCGCTTACTGTCCTATTCTCTCTGGTAAAAAAGTCATGATAAACTTGCCATTGGAAAACCCTGTAAGTTTAGTATTAAGCCACATGGTTAACATGTGCATAACTACCTTGTAAAACAAGATGGGAACACAGATGACAGCATTAATTAGCCCACATTCCTGCATGTCACCTTCCCTGGCTGCCATGGGACTGGCACCGCCACCCTCAACACTACAGCCTCAGGCTCCCAAGGTGTCCACTGCCTGAAGGGCTGTGTTCATTTTAGCTCTGGAGCTCTGGACAGTATTATTTTAAAATATTCAGACTTCTACAACTGTGACTTGCTGCTTTACAGTACTGATTGTTCAAATCAGTGCCTATAACTTTAGTTATATTTCGGTCAATAAATACCTACTGAATAAGTACATATTTCAAAAATAATGAATTAAGCGCTGGATACAAGTTATTTACCATTTCCTGTTACTAGGATAATTATTTTAATCCAGTAACTGATCATCGTTTTAGAGTTATCATTATATTTTCCAGTTCAGCATTGTGATTTATTTTTCTATATTGTAGATAATATGTAAGAATAATTCCTCTACTTGTAATGAAAGCTATATTCACTTATAAAGTAACTAAGGCTAAGAAATAACAGTTATTTAAAAAGCATGATTTTTTTTCTGGTTTGTATTCATTTGTGTTTTTTAGCATCTTGCAACTGGGGGCAAAGTATCAAACAAAAGTAGCTGGTTAAGTAGTACACACCTGTAATCTTGGCTACCCTGGAGGCTGAGGCAAGAAGGTCTCAAGTTAAAGGCTATGCTAGGCAACTTCACAAAACTCCATCTTTAAAAAATAAATACATAAAGTAAAAAGGCCTCAAGATGTAGTTCAGAAAACTGATAAAAACAACAGCAAACTTATAAAAAGAAGTTGTAAGGGCTGGGGGCTTAGCTCAGTGGTATAAGCGCCTGCCTGGCAAGCACAAGGTCATGAGTTCAATCCCTGGCACCAAAAAAAAAAAAAAAGAAGAATGAGTTGTAATTAGACTGTGCCCTCGATTATACTTCCACTATATCTTAACATTATTTAGTAACAATACATTCATTATCTAGTTGGTTATATGGAGCTGCTTGTGTTGACACTAATTTCCCCCATTCTTCTTCATATTACTAGTCAACATGAAATGCTGTAAAAATAAGTTTAAATTTGAAAATGGCTTCTTGGAGTGTTCCATAAAACCCGTGTAGAAGGTCAAGCAACATACGCAGGTCCCCTTATCTTAACTTCCAGCCAGGATCCCAGAACTACCACATATTCATCCACCCCTAGACAGCTCGCTCCCCTCCAGGACCTGAGTGTATTCTTCTCAAAGATGTGTTTGCCATTTTTTAGCTTGTGGTGCCACTAAAATGGAAAAATTATTACTTGTGTTAGACAAAGATATCTGCATTATATAATTACTAAAATATTTAAAACATATTTGTTATTCCCCCCAAAAATGCAAAACCAGAGAAAGTAAAAGCATAATATGCCAAAAATAGACGTTCCAATACAAATGAAAATGTTTTGAACATTGAATTTCTGGAGCCATTTTCAAACAACTGAATTTTTGTCCTCAGATTGATGTTTATGTTAAAAATATGCTAGTTGAAAAGAGAAGAGGGCTGGTTTCCTTGTCAGAATACTTCTCTAAAATTGTGACATTAGTTTAATAGGGAGTCACTGCATGGTCTTTTACAGAAATGATTCTGTAAGATGGTTGTAAAACTCAAAGATTTGCTTTATACACTGTGGGACTAAAGTCTGTAACGCATGCACAGTTGCAAGTAACAAGCTGAAACTCAGAGAAAAATCAAAATATCTTATTCTGACTTCTTACATAACAATATCTTATTCTTTGAATTGCAAATTATCCCTCAACCACTAGTGTGTGTGTGTGTGTGTGTGTGTGTGTGTGTGTGTGTGTGTGTGTGTGGTTGGAGGGGGAAAATGGCTTTCCTGCAAATGCTAAGTAATTGAAAAGAATGTGGTCATTGAGTGCCTAAATGAGAGAGGCAGGGAGCATTCACTGTGCTCTTTAACACAGTGTAAGACGCAAAAATCGAATCTGCTTTTCCCCGTGAGAACTCATTTTGGATATGTTATTAATTATCTAATGAAATCATTATGAATCACTTAAAGTGTATCATATAAATTGGTAAGGTTTAATAAACAAATTATTTACTATTAAATTTAATTCAGAACTCAGAAAAATATATGTAGTAGGATTTCAATAAAAAAATACACATTTATATACACAAATGTGTATAAAAATATACACATTTATAAATTCCCAGAGATTGTTTAATAATAACTATATATTGATATGTTCTTACTATAGTTAAAAACAATAAAAATCAGCAATAAGATTCATTGATTGATGGTGGAATGAAATACAATATAAATGGCAAACTCTCGTTCTTTTGCCATTGTGTGTAGTCTTGTATTAAAGGTGGCAGTTTGGGGACCAGACAGACAGGATTGAATCTTAATTCTATCATACAATAGTTTATGACACTGTGCAAGGTCTGTGTGTTTTTTAAATCAAAATTTTTTACCAGTGAACTGAGAGTAGCAATATCCATCTGAAAAGGCGTATAATTAAATACTCACATGTAATTCAACATTGCTTCTTTTCAGGCTGGGGTTACAGCTCAGCGGCACAGTACCTGCCTGGCAAGTACAAGGTCCTAAGTTCGATTTCCAGTACAAAAAAATCCCTCAAAAACAAATATTGCTCCTTTTGGTCTTGGTGGTTGCTAACACCTTCCCACACTCTGGACCCTTTCCTTCACAAAGCACAACTCATCCCAGGTTTCTGCATGTTAGTTAAAGCCAAAGCAGTGTGTCCTGGGGCAGCAACAGGATGCACAGGACACTATGTCCTCTATATGCTTCTGTTATCCCAGATGCTGTGCTCTCTGAATTCACTTTCATTATTTTGCTTTTTCATAACAGACTAATCATTTTAGAGACATCACTGGCATGGCCTCTTCTAAAGAGTCATTATCCACAGTGACTTCTAGGGTTTGAGGACAGTCACAATCAGACCCATAGGTTGGCTTGCACTGCACCACTGCATAACTCGTGAAAAAATATACAGTGCCATGTGCATCTGCTTCAGTGGAACCGAACAGCTGCAGGCTAAAAATGTTGGAAATAAAGTACATCTGTACAAAATGTATATGAACTTTTTTCTTCTCATTATTTCCTAAACACTACAGCATAACAATAATTTATACAATATTAGATAGTGTAAGTGATTCAGAGATTATTTAAACTGTAAGAAGGTGTGCATTCGTTATATCCGAATACTACACCATTTTATACAAGGGACTCCAGCCTCCATGGAGTTTGGTATTCACTGGGGATGGGTGGTAGAGGTCCTGGAACCAATTCCTTCCTCACTGAGAGATGATTACATCTACGTACTTAACACACACATACACACACCATATCTTTCACACACATATACATGCAGATATGCTACATTTGAATGCAGACATTTAAACAGCTGTTCTTAACGTTGCCTAAGTACTTGTTAGAAACATAAAATCTGGAACCCTACCCCAGATCTAAATCAGAATCTGAGGTGGGACCCAGTGCCCTTAAAAAGCCCTTCGGGTGACTCTGCAAGCTCAAGTTTGAGAATGGCTGCCAAATCTAATAGCCATTATGCCTGATGGTAGCTACAGACTGCAAGTAACCCTTGAATATATTCAGAACCTTTTTTGATATCAGTTCTACTCTAAGGGAACTCTGTGTGAAGCTGGGAAAAGAAAATGGCACTCGGGGGTAAATTTTTTTTAAAATAGTTATTTTTAAAGTAGTGATTGAAAAAAGAAAAGACTAAGCTAAAAATAATAATCCAACAGAATTTGGCTCACAACTATTTCCATTTAATTTGGCATTATATCAGGCTATTTTACAAATGGGAAATTTCCCAACACAGCTAAAATCTTGTTCTATGTGGAAACAAGAATACTGAAATTAACTAATTTTTTTCATAAACACTTGAAATAAAAATTATGATTGTAATGCCATGGTCTTTCTCTAGACAGATAAACCAAAGGCTACTTTATTTATACCTAAAAACTGACTTGGAGATACTTCATTGCAAATAGAGTAAACTTTGAGAGTTACAAGATCTTAATAAGCAGATGAATGCATTTTCAGTTTAGACTTTTATACATAGGATAAAGCAACAAAGTCACTCAAAAAATAAACTTTTTTCTTTGGTATCAGGTATTGACCTCAAGATCTTGTACTTACACAGGCAGGTGCTTATGCCACTGAGCTATATCCCCAACCCCATCACTCAAAGTTTTTAACTGCTGATAATGTAGTTTGTGGTGTGAGCATTGGCTTTAACAGAAGACTGGGCAGTTGTGTTAGTTCAGATTAAAATCTTCAGATTAATAAATTGTTCCTGAGTAGTATATTATCTACAACTTACATCTTATGTGGAAATAGCCCCACACTTAAGACAGGACGAAATGAAGCCTGTAGTATATTGCAATTTGATCTATTCTTCTTATATAGCTTTGGCCAAAAGGGAAAAAGACAATTATCTCATGCATTTTATTCTCATAATGTTAAGGTTGAAATAATTTAGGATTATCAGAATAACCTCAAGAAGCCCTAGAAGGGAAGAAAATGGATTTCTCCATCCATTTTCCCAACAGCTCGAACCTATAAGTAGATCTAAATAATAGTGCAATGTGGGGTTATAACACTAGACTGAGAATCTCAGAATGCTCCATGTACCCTGCTCAGTGGGTACTTCAGGAATACAGAAATGCAGGTTTTTTAATAGAATGAAGTACAAAGACCAGGGAAGAAGAACTGCACACAGGATTCAAAGGTATGTGTGAGAGATCTGGTATAACGCAGGGTTAAATATACCCCATACTTTTAGAATATAACCTTTCAGCATCAGTCGCATTATTTAGAGGAAAAAGGGTAACAACACAGAATGTAGATTTTAGAACTGGCTGTGAAAGAATCAGTTATGATCAGCCTAATTCTCTGAACACACCCTCGCTCACACACACAGAAGCCCAGTTCTGGCAGGCCGTGTAACCTCCAGGGAAGACCCTCCTGGCCGCCGCTGTTCATGCGCGGACTCGCACACTGCCATCTTCGGGAATCTCCACAGCTCCACACTCATCTCAGGTCCAGACCTGCTGACGTCAAACACTTGCTAAAGATGCTGGCATAAAACACGAGTGATTCTGGAGTCTCAGAATCTCTACTGAAGAGCATCACATATCATTTTTCTTCGGAAGCACTGACTTTAATTTCTTTTTCAATTCATTGCTAGGTGAGTGAACTAGAAGACAGGGCAGGCTCTGGAGCAAGTTCTGAGTTAATCACTGTATGATCACACACTCCTTTCTTCCACTGTCAATCGGTTTTCTTCCTAAATACAGTTAATGATCTCTTCTATTAAATGTCTGAAAATGTTTTTACGAGGGCTATGTTTTGGGGGTACATGACAATGATGGGCTTATGGAGCACCTAGGTACTCAGTAGGAGATTTCCCCAACAAAGGAGATATATACCTATCTAACACATGGAACAAGAAAACCAATATGGTCCCAGAGAGCTGTCATTCTTATCAGTGACACAAAGATTAAGGATTAAAATTCAAATTATAAGCAACTGAAATTTAGGGTACACACTGGCGCCTTGGTGCTGCATTCAAATTAGTTAGTTTCCAATATTCTGATAGCATTCAGTTTTTCTGTTAAATAAGTACTCGTCTTAGAGACAAGCCTGTCTCTGAACGTTTAAATATGCACATAATATTTGTAAACACACTACCCAAATCCAGAGTGTTTAATTTACTACTTGTTTTAAAAAGCAGATTGTAATAACTATGATCATATTTCATCAGAGCAATGGGCACAATATAATTGGAAATATGGAACAGAGGACATAAACTAAAATCCAAAAATTAAAGAAAATAATGTTATGACCAAAGAAATAAAAGGCTTTTTAAACATGTCCGAATTCCTCTAGCTTAATATGTTTAAGTAAAAAAATTTGCATTTCAAAAGGATTACTACTTTAGTGTAACATCTCCCTAAATAAGGGAAATTCTGCTCTGTTAACCAAGGCTTTCTCCTGCTTATAAAGACTGAAAAGGATAAGTAATATTCCAGCCTTTCTTTCAGCATCCATTCCTGAAAAGTGCTAAATACTGGAAGAATGACTTTCCATTCATTCTTTCAAATCAACTGATATTCTCGTGAAATATTCTTATCTTATCCTCTTTTAAAAATTTTTAAATGAGAATTTCTTTTCTATGTTTTAAAGCTTCAGTAACTATGAAAAATTCATCTTCAGAAAGAAAGAGAACGTGGGTGCAAGGTGGCACCATTCATGGGGTCATTAGAAAGCAGGATGAAGTCATCCAAAATCCACCATTATCTTCACCCATACTGCGTGTTTCTATGATTTTTAGCACATGGCATTATCTGTCTTAAAATGTGCATGCAAACTTAACATAGAGGTATTAGGTTTCAAGTGTTTCCCTTGTGATAAAACATGCTCCACTGGACAGAACGTATTTTAGCATCAAGAAAATGATGCCCACTTTAATGCTACAATTCAAACCTCCTTTTCTGTAGGAAAAGGATTAGAATTAGAACTGTTCAAAGAGAAATACTCAAAGGACAATGAGGTTGGGAAATGTAGGTTGACTACTGACAAACATAAAATGTACAAAATGTACACATTACGTCTCTTTTGTTTTGATTTTTGTTTGCAGGGCTGAGGATAGAACTCAGGGTTACACACACACACACACACACACTAGTAAGTGATCTACCACTGAGCTACCCTCCCACCCTTCTATGTTAGTTTTAAAGTTGGCAAAGTAAATTGTTATTTTAATAAAAGTGTTTTCTTTAAAAAAATGTTTACTTTTTGCTGCAAACTGTATTTTCTTAAAAGCCATTTTCTGGGTTTGTGACATCTACTATCTCAATCTTGCAGCAAATGTCATCATCTTTAATCCTTCTTGCAAGTGTTAACCTTGTTTAAACAAAATAGATTAGATAATGGCAATTAATCTTAAATTAAAAGTTTGTCAAGTTTAAAAAGGTTAACTTTATTTTTCAGAGAAGCTAAAGATTGAAAGGAAGGAAGGATAGGATAGTTTAAGAAAATAAATATTATGAAGAAATTTCAGTTTTTTTAAAAGCTAAGAAAATATTTCTTTGTCAAAAATACAAGAATTACACCTTCCATATAAAAGTGGTTGATGTAGCTGAAGCCAGGGAAACTTCAAATAATCTGGCTAACGTTAACTTCATAATTGTTACGGAGAATGATGATTCAATAAGAAGACAGTGTTTTGGGATGTCTACAGGTCTGAATTAAACTCTAAAACAAAATGTAGACAGGCACAGTGGTACACGTCTGTAATCTTAGCACTCGGGGAAGCTCAGAGAGAAGAGAGGATGGCATGTCGAAGCCCAGTCTGGGCAACTTGGTGATTTGACAAGAGCCTGTCTTGAAAAAAGAATAAAAAAGGGCTGGGGATGTAGCTCAGTGCAAACACCCTGGATTCAATCCCCAGTACCACAAATAAGCAAACAAACGAATAAATAAAACAAAATGTGACATAAAGAGATCAAAGGCTTTAATGGAAAAAGAAATCATTTTCTGTATCTTTCCAAAGGTGTGTGCAGGTAATATTGATGAAGAAATACAACCAAGGCTGCTGATACACAGAAATCTAGGGCTAAATCTTTGCTCTATAAATTCTGTGACTTCAGGCAGACAGTTAACCTACATGAACCAGGGTTTCCTCCTCAGCCAAACAAAGGGCAGCTATTGTTCCTAACAGAAAGGACAGCTGTGATGTGATTAAAGGAGACACAAGGTAAATCTGTTAGAACTTAATAGACACTGAATAAATGCCATTTTGCTTCCTTTTATTAGCCAAGTGCTATTGTAAGTATAAAATTTCTCAACTAAAACACAGAGCCCAAAGGCATTCTACAGCCTTTTTACAGTAATTATGCCAATTCAAATATGCAGGTGAATTCTAGGAGTAGGATAAGGCTCTACATAACAGTGATCTGGGAAAATAACAACGAAAGGAACTCTGAAAGTCTATGAAGGAAATTTTAATGAAAAAATTATTTAAAAGTCAGTTGCTTGATAAATAGAAAGTCAGTTGTTATGTTTATTGCATTCTTTATTTTAATATTCATGTATTTTAAGTATGCTGATTTGCCAACTGTACGCTAAATCGCATCATTATTTAAATTTTTTTCCTTTCCAAATCTCTATGAAAGCAATTTCTACTTTCACAGCAGTATACATCTGATGGAGAGATTTTAGAGGTCTTAAAAGCTTTGCACGTCATATTTGTTTGACTTATCAGGTGCATAATAAAAGAAAGTTGTGTCTATATTTAAATAATTAACATTCGACTAGTCTAAACGGGTGACATTATCAGCAACCACATTTTAATTCAAGTGTAGAAATTCAAATCCGTGTACTGGGATGAATAAAATCCGTCACTGTAGATACAGATCGCATTTACAGTGACCAAGAATTGTACACACTACATGTTTTAACTCAAAATTTGAGAGAATATCTTTAGTAAGATATAAACCATCAGCATGTATCATGAATCTAAAACAGATTTCTCCCATTAAAGAAGATAAAAACTTATGCCTTAGGGGAAAAATAGAACTCTAGTGATTACTAAACAATCAACCATCTCATTTTACATCTTAAATTCAGAGTTATATAAAGGCAACTCTATACTGAAAAAGAAGGTCCACCTGCTATGGGAAAGCAGACATAATTTCATTTTCTCCCCACACTTCCATTTTAACAGGAAAAGACAACTTCCCAGAATGGCTTTCCTTCTTTGCTTTTTTCTTTCTTTCTTTTTTTTCTGTTTTCTTTTTTTCTTTCCTTTTTTTTTCTTTTTCTGAAACAGGGCCTTGCTATGCCATCCAGGCTGACTGAATTTGCTGTGCAGCCCAGGCTGGCCTCAAATTCATGATCCTCCTTTTGCAGCCTCCTGAGCACCACCATGCCCAGGCCCCAGAATTGTTTTCAGAGTAGGAGGGTTTTTAAAAGCTCTTCAAACCAATAATCGAAAAACCAGACCTCAAAATGTGGTTACTTAAATGAGGTCCCGTCTCTTCCGATGAATATATCTTTGTGACAACAAACATTGAGAAGAAACTGCTGATTTGATGGAAATGGTTCTCATCACTTTGGGCAAATGTCTTGCTCTGTTTTAGAAATTCTTTAAATATTTAAGAAAATCAAATATGAACAAAGCTATGTTTGCATAACAGATTATTATATCCCTGTGAAAATATGGCACCATTACGGAAACTTTGAACTGGAATTAGGTGGGTGTGGGTGTAAGAAACCTTACCAATTAACCATTCCATGTTTAATATTCTGTGTACTCTACAAGCATTTCTACAAATGTGAATGTTTTTACAATCAACAGAAAAAAATTTAAGAGTTTTAATTCTGAAAGATTAAATCTTCAATATATACCTCATCAGGTGGCTCTGAAATTAAAGGAGTTAATACATATAGATTTTTTGAAGAATGTGTGGCATGTATTCAATGCATGTTAATTATATTTTTATTACCACTATTATTATACCTCTTTCATAGGTTTGGGCCCCATAGCTCTTCCAATAGAACACTTCTCCAATACTCAAGGAACTTAAAGGTAATTGTTGTTGTAAAGGCATTCTCTAAACGATACAGAGTCACACAGGTGTATATACTTAAAAGGAACTTTCACTTGTGACCCTTTAGTATATATGAAGAGTTCTGTAAGAACAGGGATTTTTGTTGTTTTCATTGTCATATTTTAGGCCTTTGAACAATATTATGAACATAGTAGCCATTAAATAATTATTGGATATCTAAAGAAAACTCATGGTCATTTTTGTCATCCATTCAATGCAAGGGTTATTTTTAAATTATGTTTTACTGACTAAATCTCAGGCAGTTTCATAAATCAAAACTGCATATACGCAAGCTTATTTCAGGTACAGGAGATATTTAACTGTCTACTTAAATTAATTAGATCTATGTTAAATAAGAATACCATATGTCATCACTTCTCAGCAGAGATCAGAATAATTGGTGCTACACATTAGAAGAATCACCTTAAATTTTAAATGTACTATGATAATGTCTTTGATCAATATACAACAAAGTATATGTCAACATTTTTTATAGTGTGAATTACAAAACCAGTCTAAGAATTTCTCTATTTTTCTTTGACATTAAGGATAAGACTATTGAAATTCCACCCTTTTTTAAAAAAGTAACTATATTTTAAAAGTAGACTTCCACTGAAATATAACAAAATAATGAAGCTTAAAATATTGGTTAAAATATTAAAGGTCAAAATATAAATATGTATTGCTAATCAACTTTGAATTTGAGGGCCACATTATCTGCAAAATCTCCTGTATATTAAATAATATTTTCTGTTATTACTAATCAAGAATCTTAGTAGTTTAGGGTACATAGGGGAATTTGCATTGGGAGCTTTGAGGGCTGAAATGGTACTAGTGAATTTGGTATGGTTTGAGAAGTTATGTATAGAACTTCCATTTAAGTGTTTTCCAAATAATTTTTAATGCATTGAAAATAATTCTGCCTTTATTCATATTACAGAATTATAAAATTCTAGAATTATGTGTGTTCTTAAATAGGACATCAAATAGCTATTGTATTTACTCACTCATTATTTCAGTAAATACTGGCTAAGCATCCATTCATAGGTACAGTTCTAGGTGTAAGACACACATAAAAAACACCATAATTGGCCTTCAAAATCTTAAAATCTGATCACTGTCCAGATTTGACTAACAACCCTTGGGACTAGAAACTAACCACATTGGGAAGCTGCTCACTTAATTTTTGCATGAGATCAGTGATTAAAATTCTTTTTTCTATGGAGTGTGAGTCCTGCTTTACTTTACTTTGGTTTCAGCAGTGGCCCAAGAGCTACCCCATAGAGCCACTCCTACGTAGTCCTTCCAATAGAACACTTCTCCAATACTCAATATTTATCACTTCTCCTTCCCCAAGTCTTCCTTTCTCAAGATAGCCTTCTCCAGCTCCAAATGTTATTTTAACAAAGCAGTTTCAAATACTTAACATTCAGTGTTCAACTCATAAAGTCTATTTCTTCCTGAAGGACCTCAATTCTGCCCAGCACACAGCAAAATGCATTCTCTTTCTTTTCTTTCTTTATCTTAATAATTTTTTGTTTTTCTTCATATATGTTTGCAGTGTATAATGTTTATATTCCTTGTGGGGAATTGGTACATGTACATAATATATCTCAATTCCTTTTCCGTCCCCTTTCCCTCTCCTCCCTTCTCTCTCCATCTCTCTTCCCTTTCCAAAATTGTATCTAACCCTTCCTCCTAGCTCGTGATAGTCTAGCTGCACTGATACCTTTCTGCTCTTTAAAAGCTGTGCCTTCCCATAGTTTCTCACATAGTCAGTTCCTTGGCAGTCTTCTAGCTTCAGGGTGCACATCACCTGCTCAGAGAGCCGACCCTCATCATTCCACTGAAATCAACTCCTCTACTCCATTACTATCTGCTGTCATTTTTTATTTTGCACTCCTCATATATCATTGTGTGAGCTTGTTTGTTTCCTTATATATTTATTGGTAGATTTTTCCCTGGATAGCAATTTGATCTTTTGTATTCTCAGAGCCCAGAACAGGGTCAGCAAGTAGAAGGAAGAGAGGGAGGGAGGTAGCCTTCTTGCTTTGGACCTTATGTGGATTTATGTCATCACATTTTTTTATTAACACAGCCAAGACTGCACAAGCTTTTCTAGCAGTCATATCACATTTGTCTAAGGTCAATATAACCATGTCTTCTCCACATAAGACGGCATGCATTCTTATGGTGATATGATAGTGATGCTGAATCTTAGAAAGGGGGCTGGAATTGTTGTATTCAGCCCACTATTCTAACCCTATTCTGAATTCACAGCCAACATTTTTATCTCACCTACTTCTGTCAACAATGACTTGATACCTATACCAGAAAACAAACATGTTTCCATTTTATGTATTCTGTCACAAGCTAGACTTGTATCATGTCTATTTTATATCTAAAATGGTGGGTTATGAGCCTCACCCATAAGCATTGCTTTATTTTTCTCTGTTGTTTCTATACCTTTACCTTTCAAAATTTCCCTCCATACCCCAGGACTTAGAAATGCTGACAACAGTGGTAATCCCAGTATGATATGGAGTTGAATAATTAAGCTAGCTGATTATTATTATCTACCTAGATTACTTTGCATTGTGTCAATAAGGCAACCTCTAGCACCCTTGTTTTAGCCCACTTTGGAAACCCATATCCATTAGTTGCTGCCCTCTGCTCTGGCTCTTACTGCATCGGTCAGTTCAATCTAAAAAGCAAAATAGTTGTCATACTCTTGCACTTGCCCTGTAAAACCAGGGGATGTATACCAGATAATGAGTCACTGGTAGCTATAGAGTATAGCTCCTTCCAATAAAATGCCATATTGGTAATGAATAAAAATTAGAAGTTGTTTTTCTAAAGTTCTCATGATTATTAACTAGCACAAACCTATGCAATCGATAAGGATAGTTATTAGTCTGTTGCCTTTATTGATCAGTAATGGCAAACTTAAGAAACCAGCTCAGAATCGTAGTGCAAGTCAATGTGTGGCCATCAGAGTAGCCTCTTAATCCTTTCCTCTCATGCATAGCTGGTCCTGGCATGGAGTAAGTTCATAATCCTATGACTGTGTCACATTTCAACAACCTGGGATACCTGCTTCCAACTGATTTTAGAAGGAACTACAGCTGTCACATTAATGTGAAGAATCTAGGTAACATCTGGACTGCCACAGTTCCACAGTTGTTTAACAGAAATAAATTAGGCCACTGCACTGCCTTCGTTTAGGAGCTGTGACAGAATTTAAAGAAATGTACTGTGTGCTGGAAAAAGAATAGAAAATCAAACAAAATATACATCAATAGGAATATGCAATTTGCTCTTGGGATCACCTGAAAAGCAGTATGTGACAGAAATAAACAACAACAGCAGCAGCAGCAAAGAAATGAAGATGATACAAGCCCTTCCTCCTTGCCTTTTCACTTTTCTGAATGAAGCTAGAGGATCCTGCATCACACAAGACAGAGCAGAGTCACCAGGGCCTCCTCTCTGAAGAGATTTCTGCTGCTAGAAAGAACTGTGTCTAGTGCCTTGAAACAGTTTTCAGGAATAAAGGGCATGGATTAAGTAAACTCATCCAATGACCCTTTCCTGAGCAAAAAAAAAAAAAGACTGATTTCAGCATACCAGACTTTCACCAGACCCAAAGCAATTGACTTCTGTTCATTAAAAACAATAGCAGAGCATTAGAGTCAATGACTTTTGTTTCTAAGCTATTGTTTCATTCCCCAAACATACAAAGGTATCATATCATTTAAGGGGCTTAAAGGCATTTATTGATTATACTATCTAGACATTAAAACAAAAAGCCATTTTAGACATTTAATTTTGTGAATAAATGCAAGATGCGCATTAATTTAATTAGAACATAACATCTAGCATAGTTAATAAAGTTCAATATGATCAGATTTGCATGAAGATATATTAATGTGAGAAGTAAAGTGATATTTGCAACCTCTCAAAAAATTGTGAAGTTGTAAAGGTTTCCTAAACAGTTATATATTAGGCTGCACAAAAATTGGTTTTCACTCCATATGTTATCCATTATAAAAATCACACACACATCCATGACAGGCACAGTGGAGTTCCTGGACCACTAGACAGGGGAGCTTGTGAGTTTAGGGTTCTAGAAGACCCTATTTACTTCTTTGTATTCTCCTTCGGTCCATTGGTTTAGGAGCCAGGCCAATTGTCAAATTTATACATTCTGCAGTCACAGAATGGGAAGTGAATATGACATTAGTTAACATGGACACCATGAACATCAATACATTTGAATATAAGGGACGGTGATTTGCATGCTACCCAAGTTTCAACATAATGAATATCTGTGAATTGTTTCAACATACATAGCTGGTTCAAAGAATTTTACTGGTACTGGGGATCAAACTCACAACCCCGCACTTGCCAGGCAGGCACTTAAGCCACTAAGCTAAATCCCCAGCCCAATAATAAATTTCTTAAAACAGCTCAAAGCAAACCAATTAAAATTATCTTAGACTGCTCTGTACCACTATGATGCTGTTATAGCTTTGGTTATATACAACAACGTAAAGGACAAATGAATTCATTCTTGAAAGAGTCTTTTAGTTTATAGCTGGACAAGACTGTCAACCTTAGTAGTCACCTTTCTTCGATTTCCTTACCTAAGTAGTGAAACCTCAGTCATAAAAAGAAAAACTATTGCACAGTCAACAGACACATATATTAAGTTATTTTGCCAGTGTGAATATAGTCACGTACCGCTCAATAACAGAAATACATTCTGAGAAACATGTCATTAGGTGATTTTGTCACGGAGTGAACATCACAGAATATACTTACACATACTAAGATTGATACAATGTCACCAGGTGATTTATTCTGATGGGATCACTCTTATGTATGTGGTCTGTCCTTGACCAAGATGATGTTATGTGGACTTTGCCTGTATCAACTTTATGTTCAGTACAAGGAACCAGGACTTGCTTAATCAGTTAATAGTATTTTAGGTGTGCTTCATTTCAAACATCTTGAGCCACACTTTTCTGTGGTTTCTAGGTCCCAGTGCTTCCCAACTTTGTGCTTTATGTCTGGCTTTTTCTCAGTTCCCTTTTTGGACTTGCCTTGCCCTGCCCAGCATTCCAGTTCCTCTAGACTTCATATTTTCCTCATGCATGGTCTTTGTCCCTTGCTATGGGCCATCATCTGTGCTCTGCATTCTGATTTTAATACAGATAACATAGCAATTTATCCTTCATTCAGTTTTCCAAACTCCATATCTATACAAGGCCTATGAGACACATATTTTCCAACATTCCAAGGAAACCTCAAACTATGTGTCTGTCTCATCAATTTGCCTTATATTTAAAGTGGAACTCTTGGTGTCCTCTCCACCAGATAGTTTAACTGGAGTGTTTCTTATCTCAGTAAATGACATTATCAGTTAGTTATGCAGGTCAGAAACCTAGCAGTTATCTTGGTTATGCCCCTTTGTACCTTCCACTTCCAGCACATCATCAACTCTTATCAATTTTACTTCAATCTCTAATAATCACTACCCAAATACAAACTAGCATCAGTTCTCATCTAAAGCACTAATGTAGGAGGAACCAGGATAAAATTCAGAGAAGTCAGTCAGGTAAGTGAACCAAGAAGCTTGAAGAAGGCAAACTAGTAGAAAGAAAAGCAAGTAACCAACAGTGGAAAAAATAAATTAGAACAGGACTAAAAGAACACCACTGAACTTAGGAATTAAGAGATTACTAGTGACCTTGGAGAATCATTTTGGTAGAGATGCAGAGGTAGAGATGTGGTTACAATGGAATGAAGAATAAGTGCAAATGGGGCAATGAAATACGAACTATTCTATTATAACTATGTAGGGAATGAAGTAAGGAGACAGTTATTTCAAGAAGAGGCACTACTGAAAAAAAAATTTTTTTTAATCAGTACTGGGGATCAAACTCACAACTGCACGCTTGCAAGGCAGGCACTTATGCCGCTGAGCTAAATCCCCAGTCCCTGAAATGTTTTTTTAAAAAGTGCTGAAAACTTCATTTATAATCTAAGGAAAAAAACAAAAAAGTAAAAATAATGCTACCATACCTATGAGAGTGGGGGGAAATTTTCAAGGAGCAGAATCCAGAGAGCAGAGGCAATCTCATGCGGGCACAGGCAGATAGAGTATTATGAACAGAACAGTGGATGAAAAGGTATCTCTTTGATAAAGAGGACAGAAATGGATGAAGTACAGGGGTGATGACCTCTCATTTCTTAATGACTTAGAAGAACATAGCTCAGAAATAGAAGTAAAGCTGTCAGAAGAGATCAGTTTATTGATATACTAATTGATTCAGTGAGCATTTGCCTAGATCCTAGGCAAACGAGTCAAGCGCTGGGAACCCAGTAGTAAACCAGAATGAAGTCACCATTGTTCCATGAAAATTCTAATTCTCCAGAAGAAGCCATTTTAGCATTAAGTGTTAAATCCACAGTGATGAAGGCAGAGCAAGGGAACTTTGTGAAAAGAATATCTTCAAAGCATAAACTAAAAGATGAAGGGAATGATTTTCAGGTTGATAGGGATGGCGTGAAGTAGGCTTGAAAGGGGGAGGAAATCCTGTGTGACTAGTAGAAAATAGTGTAAAAAAGGCAGTGAAAATGCCACATTCCTGAGGGCTCAGAGGCCGAATCTAAGAAGACAAAAGCCGGTCTAGTTTCAACGTCATGTGATATGGTAATCATGTAACAAATAGGCGCGTTAGTAGCTTCTGGAATTGCACTAAACACAAGGCTTTTACTGTACTTCCACTCAGCACTCAGAGGAGAGGGAGGCCGGGAGGCTGCCCTGTGAGGAATGTCACTAGGGAAGGACACCCACAGCCTCAGGCTGCCAGGCCAGGCTTTCCTAGGGAAGCACTCAGATCTGATGGCAGACACCCACCTGTTTAAAGTTCAAATAAGACAACGTGAAGAAAAGCTGAGGCATTTTCGCCCTGAGATCAGCATACTGATGACATATGGTCTACATCTCCTCTTTTATCTCTAATCCTGACACCACAGTTTCACAATTTATTCAGCATCTGAGGGGCCTAACAGGGGACTGGGATCAAAGTGAACCAGAAAAAGGATTAATCCAGATAAGACAGAGGTTATGAGGGTAGTCTGGAGAAAATATTTAAAGAACGTGGTGAGCATGTATCTTTGTCTCTCTCAAACATATCTTCCTCTAACTTCCACGGTTATGTCTGGCATATCAGCGCACGGCCACAACGACAGAAGTTGGTTGCAAGCAGACCTGTATTGAGCGCCCAGACTCAGGAAATGACAGATGGGTATGTGAAATAAGCTTGTTTTGGGACTTCTTAGTGGCTGCAGCTAACTAGGGTCTTGATAAATAATTTGTTTAAGGCAAGCAAGGCCAATATGCATTGTGTTTTAGTTTTTCATAGAAGTTCCCTCACTGCGTTTATCAGCAGAGCAAGAAATGTGACTCTACTTTTCTTCAACTTCACTACTTTACAACTGTTATTATAGTATTGTTTTTTTAAACCATTTTAATTAATGTTGTTTTCCGAAATTTCTTCCTGAATCTATTTCTGTGAGGAGTGTAATTTTAGAAAGCCAAAATGTGTCAAGTGATCTAAAATTAATTACCCTATTTTCCACTTTGAAAATAACAAACTATTCATCAATTTGAGTTTTTGTTTAGATCAGATAGGCATAATGATTTCTTCCACTAAAACCTTTCTGTGATTATTTGGCTATAATATTGCTACAAGCAGCAAACATTAGATATTATTGTCTTTCCTTCTTATTTCATTTGAAGTGTCAGCAGTGCAATTTTCTTTCTTCTTTATCTTTGCCTCTAGTTTGAAATATTTTTAATCCAATTTGTTACTAGTTTCCAAGGAGGAAACTAAATAAAGTAAATTTTTTAGTTTCCAAGGAGGAAACTAAATAAATTTTTTCCCCACAAGGTAGACATAACTGTTGACAAAACATGATTTGCACACCGATGTCAAAGTTTTTTGAAACATATTACATTTTAGAACAGTATTATTATTTGTGCTACTATAGATTGAACTCAGGGCCTTCACACTGAGCTACAATCTTACTCCTCTTGCCCTCCTTCCTGCCTTATTTTTATTTTTAGATAGGTTCTTACGAAGCTATTCAGGGTGGGCTCAAACTTGTGATCTCCTGTCTCAGCCTTCCAGGATGCTGAAATTATAGGCATGGGCCACCACACCCAGCTATGACACACCCTTATAATAAATTTTTGCCAATTTTTAGAAACAAAAGAATTTATAAATAATGTGAAGAATTTCAATAAATTGAATATGAATAAATTGAATATAATATTATATAGGACTATAATAAAAATTTTTAATTACACATATATTAGAATATTCTCAGGGAGATTTTAACATAGACAGAAGGAGACTGAGCATTAATGCAGAAATAAGAACCATTTAAAAATTATGATCTCAGTCCTTTATTTCTCCCTCTCTATTCTCTTGTTTGTTTCTAACACAGAAAGCTTTAGATGTAAGTATGAGTCATTACAGTAGTTAAAACTTCACTTAAAACTTCATCAAGGAGAAAGATGCCTTGCATTTCCATTTAATAAAACTTTTAATAATTTTCATATACTGTTATTGCCATTATCTAAAAGTACAATAGTTTAAAGTTATAAATGAAAAGATGATTCAAAGTTTAGACAGGCCAGATCTTTATTACACACTGACAATAATGGGAATGTCCATTCATTTATTTATCCATTTAATACATACTTACAGAGTGCTGTCTGCATGTCATTGCCCTAGGTCTAAAGGGATTTGGCAAGGAACAAAATGTTTCTCTCCTAATGGGGCATACATGCTTATGAGAAATTCAGATCAACAGGAAGAGAATCCATGTAAGAATTTCAGAGACTGATGAGGAATTAGAGCACTGTAAAGATAGAGTAACTGGTGGGATAGCGAAGGTCCATCTAAAGATGAAACCCAAAAGACAATCAGGAGCCAGCCAGGGGACACAGCAGGGAGATGTACTAGTCAGAGAAAAGAGTAAGTACAAAGACCATGAGGAAAAAATGAGCTTGCCCTGCTGGAAAACTTTTGGGAAAAACTTTTATAGCTGTCAAGAATCTGGGGTTGGTCTGAGGTAAAGCAGCTAAGAAATAAAGAAGCAAAGGGTATTATTTAAATTGGAGAGATTGTTAACTGTTTCCACATTCCTATATTATTTTACTCATTTATTTATTTCCCTACCATATTTAAAATAATACCACTAACCAAGCCACCTATGTTCTCCGTTGTACGATGAACAAAAGAAACATATAATTCTATCATGGTAACTAGGGTTTCCAGACATATTTGTCATGTTTTTGCCTGAATACCTCAGGCCAGACTTGAAATTTTTCCAAAATTCTTTTGGGATTCTATTACAAGTCCATAACCTCTTATCTGTAGCATAACACCAACAAAGTTAGTGTGAAAACAGAATAAAGAAAATATATTGAGTGACAAAACTTAACTTGTATGAACTTGTGCACCTTATTTATCCCCCTAGATTTGAACATTCATGAGTTTTGTAGAAGAAATGCTAACATGTTTAACTGTCAGCCTTGGGCTTTAATCGTGTTGCATAGTAAACAAACAAACAAACAAAAAGTAGGCCACATTATTTTCCTAAAATCCAAAAATTCCCGAATGAGTTTTGACTGAAGAATGCTACAAGGATCCATGAGGTTTAATGTCATTCAGAACATACAGCAGGGTCAGTGGGTGCTGCCACTCTCAATTTAACACTACTAAAATTTACTGCTTCATGTTAAGTGTCTCTAAGTGCTTTTTACAACATCAAGCACTTCTGGAGTCTATGCTTGACTTCATCAAACATAAGCTTCTATCCAGGTATAGCAATACACACCTGTAATTTCATATACTTGGGAGGCTGAGGCAAAAGGATACCAGTTTGAATTCATCCCTGGGCAACCTAACAAAATCGTACCTCAAAAAGTAAAGAAGGGCTGCAGATAAAGCTCAGTGGTAGAGCACTTGCCTGGCCTGGGGCAGCCCCCACCTCTCATCCCGAGGTTCCATTCTCAATACTGACCAAAAAAAGTTTCTGACTTCACATGCCAGAATGACCTTGCTAAAATATCTTCACATACAAATTATTTAACATACAAACATTTTACATATAAATTTCGCATTAATTTATTTAAAATCTACACTGAGAAAAATAAATCTGTATGGCCCCTTATAAAATCACATGAAAGAGATGTAATTGACTATGAATGAACATATCATGAAAGGAAATTAGGCATTCCACTTAGCTGAAGTGACTGTTTATGAGAATTAATGTCCATATTATGAATAGACAGATGGTCTATTTAACCAAACATATTATAGTTTGTCATTTCTTATCAACCACATGGATTCAAGAGTAATGAGAGCAACTGCAAGCAGATTTGCAGGAAGATGTCCATCAGGAAGCATTCCTTAACCATGCTATCCCAGAAGTATTAATTTCAGCAATCTGACATGTTAATACAAAGTGCAAAGCTTTAAGTAATTATGCACTGCTTGTTTGGTATCTTCAAACAAACAGACACTATGGAATCTCTAAACTCCTGTTCTTATAAACAGTACATAGTAAAGTTTCTGGGTTGGCTAAAGGTGAATCAAAAGGCTATTGCTTATTCTTTCTCCACATTCACAATCTCTCCCTCAAAGTTATTAGCACAATGAACCAACATAATGCAAATATGATTGTGTCACTTGTGTGAATCAAACCTTTCAATGCTTCTCTGTACCTGTCAGATAAAGTTCCCCTAAAAGTAAGCTCTAAGAGGACAAGGAAATTTCTAGATTACTTTGTTCAATGCTCTATCCTCAGTGTCTACGGTGGTGCTTGCATACAGTAGGTGCTTTACAATTATTTCCTAAACAGCCAAGTACATGAACAGCCCATGAGTTAACCCTGGCCACCTTCTCCCCTGCCTTAATTTCTCCCTTTTCTTAAAACATGCTTCTCACAAACCATTTCACTCTTCATCCATCATGTGTTGCCCTGTACCAGCCACTGAGGTCTTCCTTGAAATTCAAGACCAGATTAGGGTCATGTGTTACCATTTCTGGCTCTATTTTGACCTTGTTTTTGGAATATTCACATCATTTGCAATCACTTAGTATCTAATCTCCCCCTACAAAACTGTAAGCTAGGTCCAAGTCTATCTTATCTTTTTCTCTCCCAGCACATAGTAGGAACTGAAAAAAAAAAGATATGCTGAATCAATGACAGCAAGAAAAACAAACTAGCATTCCCCCTGCTCATACTAGGGCTTCTGTAGCTTATTAAGTTCAACACATTTGCCCCTGAGAGATGGCTGCTGTGTGTACATTACTTTCAGGGTAACCAACCTCTCTCTGCAGGGTGCTTGTTTGTTTGTTTGTTTGTTTCTGCTATTTTTATTCCAAACACTGGCACACACTGAGGCTAGTTGCTTTGCTTTTCAGAAACTGCAAAATTGAGACTCAAGAATTTGTGCACATAGAAGTATATAATATCTCTACCCACTAATACCAGCAATTTTCACATTACAGTCTTTCTAAAGAATTGTTTCTGAAGAAAGTAGATTTATTCTATAAGACCCACCAGATCATGGCCGAATAAAGACGATGCCTAACCACATGTACTCTGAGATCTCAGAGATTACAGACATAGGGCACATTTGAAATCTATTAATACTTTTTTCCTTTAAATGTCCACATGCTTTCAATCCAAAATCATTACTATGTCCCAGAGGCATTTTAGAGCCATAGTATGTACAGGTGTTTGGTATCCCAACAAGTGTGGCAGCTGCCCTCAGGGATACTCAGAAAACAAGGCCTTTGAGATCTGGTGAGGTCATCAGATGCTGGGGGTAGGTGTTTGGAGGGAGTCAGGTTTTTGTGTATCAGCAAGCAAAGTGTTCTCATTGCCTTGATGCTGGCTTCCCGATACTCTGCTTTTCTCCTAGGGACGTCATGGACTGGGCTGTCCTCATGGGCTGCTTTCTGCGCATCCTTTAAGATGCAGCCCAGGCTGCTGGGACCTCCTCCAGCAAGCCTGCCCCATCCCATCTTCCTTCAGGTTAGTTTCTCCTACTCAGTTTTCTCAACACTTGTTGGATTTTTCAGTATGCTATTGAGGCTATATTATAACCTATCTGGGCCTGTCTCACACTTTCATTGAAATACAGGATATATTTATTTATACAACCAGCTTTTCTTTTGTTTTGTTTTGTTTTGTTTTGTTTTGTTTTGGTGTGGGGGATCAAACTCATGACCTTGCACTTATCAGGCAAGCACTTGAGCCACTAAGCTAAATCCCTGGCCCCTGTATTTATTTTATTTTTAACCAGCATTTGATATACAGTTTGGCACATACAGGCTTCTAGGTGGAAAGAAGGAAGAGACGTTCCTGTCAGATTTACCTCCCGAGTAAGTAATTTGGTAGCCGTGTGGTCGCGCTGTGGGTAAAGAGAGAACTATGCTCTGCAGGCTAATTCCTCATAAATGTGATCTACTACCTCTGGTGGAGAAACCTTTGTGGACAGTATGCCTGCATTCTTGTCTCTTAAGATTGGGTTAGAAAGGCTGAATCCAGAAGTCTAAGTGTTGGTAACGCAGAAAAAACTGATAGGTACTATGGAAGAAGCAGGTTTTCACAGTGAAGTTGGAAATTTCTGACCCAAACCAGCTCTGCCCCTGTGGTTATTTAGGCTCACAGAGGAACCAACTGCCCATGTCACAGCTCCAATGCTGAGAGGAAAACACCATGATAACAAAATTAAATGCTTGGACAGCTGGGAAAGCTGAAATATGTGCAAAGAGCAACTTAATGGTGATAAAGCCATCCTAGATAGCTGGAGCAAAAGGCTGTGCCTATATCCAAGAAAACTGGAGGATTTTTACCAGACTCTATAGATGCCTGCAGCTTCTCTTGAAGGAAAGAGGATAGTGCCTCCCAAAGCTATTCTTTGTTTGCTCAACAGAAAAAGCTGGAGATACTTTGTCACCTGGGATATTGTCTTTAGGTTGAAATAAAAATCATCTAAAGTCATCTTGCTAAGTTGGGAAGATAGCAGTGTGGAATATCTGCTTGGAAATAAAGTGGAGGGGTGACCTAACTGTGTGTCAAGCATACAGCCAAAGAATAAATGAAATTTATACCAGTGAAAGGATCCAAACTTTGGTGAATTTTAAATAGTTTCCAGAATGTCCTTTTCCACAAGAAGCATAAAATTTTGAAAGTGTACCATATTGCCAAAGAAGTATTAAATACAGGCAGTCCACAACTTATGAACAGGTTGTATTTCAGAAGTTTGTTTTTGAGGCAATCGTGTAGGAATTTGGAATGTGCCTTTCCTACTGAAATTGGAACACATATGGCAGTGGTCAGCTTCCTGAGTCAAATTAACCCATAATGTGCAGAATGTCCTGAGACCGGCAGGCTAGAGGCTGCCCCATGCAGAATGACACTACTATGGGATGTGTGTAGGGGCTTCCAGCCAGGTGCTCATAATTTCTCCTGCTGAAAATCAAGTGGGAGGCATCAGAGAACTTTCCTCACTCCCTGCGACCCACCCACTGCTGTCTGGCTATGCCGTCTTGGTGGCAATGTCTCAGGCTTATGGATCGGTGCTAGCAGTTTCTGGATGCTTGGGATACATATGAGTAACATAGCAGAGCTGTTAAGGTGGCATGTAGAGGAATTGCCACCTCTGGCCACCCCTCTCCTGCATAATTCTGAGACTATCATATCTCTCTGTCTTTAACAGCTGGAGAATCATCAGTTTCGTTGATACACCTAAGAGGTATACAACAGACATTGTGCTGCTGTTCCTATAAACCTAGTCAAATAATACTGGCACTATATGCTGGGGTACTTCTTTCCTTAATTGTAGTCAGTCTGTAGTGAAAGGGGGGGAGTCTCTTTCTAGGACAACAATGAGGCAAGAAGAGAAAGGAAAGGTATTGTTTCAAATAAAAGTGAAACTTTAAAAGTCTTTTCTGAAGAAGAACAGGGGAGTTACAAAGCCAGCTCTCTGAATGGATGTTTGTTTGGAAGATACCAAGAACTAATTTCCCCAGACACCTCAAATCAAGACAGAAAAACAAAACAAAACAGATAACCTATAGCAAGGGGAATAAGAGATTAGATTTGGTAGTGTACCTTTAGTTAATAAGAATTTTAGGCACATAGTTTTAAACGCATTTTACAGGCACATAAAAAATATGTAAACCAGGCAGGACTCTAGCCAATTTATTCTAAGGTGCTTTCCAGCTATTATTTTCTCTCCTCCACACATCCAGATCTTTAGAAATGATGGGAAGAGGCTGCGTATCACTCAGGACCTCTTTGGGGACCTGCTGCTGTCCAAGCCCTGGTGCACCTCCGGGAGGCTTGGAATGCTGGTGAGCTGCAAACACACCAGCTGTTTCCGAGCCAGCCTGGTACAAAGTGCGTGAGGTTACTGGCAACCATCCACTGCTTTTTACTGCTATTCTAGGAGAAGAGACACTCCTGAAACAGCTGAGAAGTCTTCATGGAGTAAGATGCAGGAACATTCCTGCCTGAGGCATTGCCTTTTGGTCAGAAGCTCTCACTACTCCTTGCCAGCAATCTTTCGGCGTTTTAAGGTCGTAAGCAGCTGCCCATGAAATATAAACCTGAGCAAATGCACACAGAGTTTAATGTATCCAAACAAAAACTTACCATAAGGTTGGGCTAACCCAGATTTAAAAATAGATGTACTTATGCATGTTAGAATGGTGTGGGCCCAAGATAATTGCCCAGTAGTTTTCTCCCCATTGCCCCACTCCTGGGTTATTTTAGTTGGAGATCAAAGCTAATAAGACTCATTGCACAGCCTTTTGGTCCAGAACAATTCAGCTACTCTGGACAATAGTCTAAAAAATTGTACAGTAGTAAATGGAAATCAATTCTGAAGAAGAAGAAGAAAGAAGATACAGGGGAAGTTAAAATTATAAAAAGTATTTCTAGAATCTTCTAGAAAGAAAAAATGTATAACAAGAAAAACAGGAAGCTTTTCAAGGACTCTTCTGACCCCACAATTCAAGGAGTCCCGGGTAATCAACTTCCTTGCTCCTCCAACATATAACAGACTGAACTATGAAGTAATGGGTATTAAAGACCTTCAGGTCTGCCCAGGAAAGACACTTGTTGGTCAAGGTATTAAGACAGAACTGTACCCATTATTTTGCTGGGGGAATCTGCTTCTTTGTGTGCTGTGGTTACAAGAAAGCAGGAGATAAAAGACTGTCTACATAATATGAGGAACTATGTTTAATACAGCTATTGTTTCCATAACACAACTTTTAAAAATTAAAATACTATAAACTACAGAAAATAATGCTCAGAAATATTTCCCTGCCTGATGGGGATATGCAGCATAGGAGTCTTTCCTAAAGAAGGTGCGATACCATTCTTTGTGCAAGATGGGTGCAGATGGGCAAGTCAGAGCTGCAAGTAAGTGGAATCACAGTACAGATCGTCTCCCCTTCCAGAATGCCAGCTCCACTGCAGCAGCGACTACTTGTTTTGGTCACTGCTTTACTGCAAGCACCTACAAAAGCGTTTGCCAGATAGTGGGTAACCAATAAATATTTTCTAAATCAAGAGGTTCATCAGGCTTTTGAGAGAAGTCCTATAAAGGGTAGAAGAAATGTTGTCATCTCCCTCTCCTCAGTTCACCTGCTGAATAGCCAGAGGTAGCAGACAAGGATTCAGAAAAATTACTGAGGCTTCTTCTAACTTAGAATTGTTAAAATGCCTTGTGGGTCTAAGAGTGAGGAGCTTCAAGGAAGATGTGTGCAGGGGCATTTTGCGCTCCACACGGCTTCCCTTGGAGTTGGAACCCTGCCCCTGAACAGTAGTTATTTAAAGATCAGGTACATGGTGTTCTTTATCCCAGTTTCTGGGAAGAATGTTTTAGTAGCTCCAAGGAAGGAGGGGACATGAAATTTCTCTGTCTGCTTATATCTAATTAACGTTCAGTGAGTCTCTGGCTATTTAAAATAGGGAAATAATGCATATTTATTCACACATGCTTTGAGATCTGTGGATAAAAATGCTATATTACTACCAACCACAATGAATGCACATACTTTAAATGTAATTATCAATTACCAGCTACCACCTGTTGAGATAACTAACTACAGTGCCTTTAAACACCACCCTTCCAAATTTTAGAATTGGAAACATTCTTCAATGTTATATACACTATACTCAACCAATTCATTAAAGAAATTCTTTGTTACTCTTTTATGACTTATGTTAGCACAGAGAAATAGAAACTGAGCTATATGAATCACTAAAATGCCTAAGGATCTATAGTTGGGATCTGATCTTACAAAGTCATCTTTCAAAATCCTTTTAACATGCACTTAATGGTGTATACACAGATACAGTCTAAGGTCATGTTGCTGCATTTTAAAAACAAAATTTTGCCCTCTTGGCAAATCAAATATTAAACAGTTAAAATGCATACAAAGTCAGATGCATTTTTATAAATACAAAGCCCCTTGTGCAAACCAGTTCATAAACCACGCATAAATAGAAGGTATTATGTTATTCTTTTCCCACTCGGGACCATAGATTACAGCTAAAACTGTAAGACTGCTTGTAGATGGGCAATTATTACAGAGTTTTTATTCTTCAAAAGCTATTAACATTTTTATAGCATAAGCAAAGTTATTACAAACAACCTTAAAATGTGAAGAATGATTTTCCTAAAACTCCTCCCAAATTCTCGCTTTTACATAGAGCACGGAAAAAAAAAAAACCACATAGGGCACTGTATTTGTTTACTGAAAAGAGAAAAAAATGGAGCAAGTAGGTCAAAACTGAGATAAAAGTGCTGCTTATGTAAAGCCAAGGAAGCTTAAATGAAACTCCATCAAGCTGCCCAGTACAGCATTCTTTGTGACAAGGAAATAATATAAAGCAAATATGCTTGGTTGTTTAAGTCATCATCAACATTATTAAAATCTTATTTACACAATTGAAAGCTAAGTAGAAGCTCAGGGCCTCAGTGACACCACCAGCCCGACCTGGAGCAGCTTGGCCCTGCCCTCTGACATACGTACTACTCACAAAGGGACTCTGCAAGACTTTAAGTGTCTGAACTACAAAGGGAAAGCCACTAGTGCCTTTGTGCTGAAGTCCACAAAAGCATGTTACACAGATCTTTTAGTCCTAATGCAAAAATTCATGATTTTATAGAATAAGGCAAAGATAGAATTATTACTATAACACTTGCAGTGAAGGATGAATTTCTGTAGTCAGCTCCTGTCCCTCAAAAGCTTGATAGTTCATCCTAAAAAATATCTGTGAGTATAAAAATACATTCTCTAAGCATTCTTAATGAATGTTCTTGTCGCTATGTTGTCACAAAATGAAGTGACACCTGATAACTAGATAATTTATCTATGTAAGACCCCAATTAGCAGTGACAAGACTGACTTCATCTCTCTTTGAACTGGTAGGCCCAAGCACCTAGTTTGAAGAGGCACCAGGAGAGAAATCAATAGGGTGAGATGTGAAAAGAAATATCTATTCTTCAAGATTCAGTTGTCTAATATCCATCATGCAACCTCTAAGTCTCAAATTTTAGAGCTAGGATGAATCATACACACACGCGCGCGCGCGCGTGCGCGTGCACACACACACACACATATACATATACAATAAATTAATTGTATATATTTAAGCTTTACAACATTTTATACATAGAAAAATGGTTACTATACTGAAGCTAATTAACATATGTACCATTTCATATAGTTACTGTCCCCCTTTTTGTAGTAAGAACAGTTAGTCTCACTTAGCAAAAGTCCTGAATAGAATACAGTATTAAAGTACAGTCCTCCTGTACATCAGATCTCTAGACCTCTGGCTACAAATCTGTTCCTTTGTGTCCTCTGACCAACATCTCTTGATTACCTACCCCAACCTGTAGTGACGACTATTTTAGTTTGTATATTTGATCTTTTTCATTTTTAAAGGTTCCATATATAAGTAAGGTTATGCAAAAGCATCAAGTACACTTTCATTTTATTTATAAGAAAACTTAAACGCAGTGCTGAAAAGGGATGTCTCAAATTCTACAGGCATCTTTCTTCCACTCTATCCATACTTACAGAGTATAAGATATTCACCTTATTCTTAATATACTTTCCTTTAAAGAAAATTTCAAAATCCCTGAATCTCAGGGCTAATGTAACAAGAAAAAAAAAAGAGAGATTTAAAAGTGCTGAAAAGAGATTTTTCTATTTGGACAGAAGTGGTTTGGATGCACGACTATTTTCTTCTTTGCCCTGAAGCCATGAAAGGAACATTTTGAAAGGACAACAAAATTGAAAAAAGAAAAAAATGCCTGCACATATTCACAAAACAATATTAGACCGAACTTAAGCTTCTTAAGAACTAGTTACTTGGAAACCATTGCTTGTCACTAGTAGACCATAGACCGAAAGCTGAGAGCAAAAACTGCAGTGGTCCCTGACACCTAAGGTTCAGGAAAGACCACAGAGTTTTAACTAAGTGGCCATAGATGGCCCTGCAGAACCAGCACTGAACATAGACTCTGATCAATAACCAGGTGACTGTTATGATCACAAAAGGCTTGAGGCCTCTTTGAAAGCCCAAATGTTGGGACCCTATAGACATATGACTTTGAGTGAGTCCCAAGAGTACCAGGATAATACAGATTCATACTTAAGGACTGGGAAATAGTTGTTCTGAAAAAGCAATAAGAAAAACGGGCAGAGAGGATTGTATTGTGCACTCTTTGGGATCATGGGAAAAAAAGCCTTTTAAATACCAAGTGTGAAAGTTTAAAGAAAAAGTCATTACACTTTCATTCCATGGAAAGAGCTATCTACCACTTGAGCTGTCCCAGGAAATAACTGAATTTACAAACTCAAATAGATAAGGATTGATGGAAGATGAAAGAATAGTGGCAGTGGGAGTTACAGCAGAAAGGATTAAATAAGACTGAAAGCTTTAAGCAGCCATTAAAAAACTGCAGAAAAATTCTGGGCATCTTGCAAACACACATTTGGAAAGGTGCATTATGATGAAGACCATTCCCAGTTACCAAAGAGCAATCTAGCTTGGAACCATGGTGGAAAGACATTTTTCTCAACAGTAAAGATTGGAGATTCAGCCTCCTCATCCTTTTGTCACCAAGTAGTACTTGATTTCCAAGATTCACTGCTACATAATATAGAATGAAGTTAGACACACACACACACACACACACACACAGGCAGGCACGTGCGCACACAAACACAGGCTCATAATCAGCTTGATTCTAGTTTATTTTGTGATATTTTAGGTTTTCTCAATTAATATCTTTGTTCTTGATGAACTATCTTAAGCCTACTTGGGCATTGTTGAAATAGAAACTCATTAACTTTCTTAGTCATCTTTCTTGTACAATTTTGGTGCCTAGATTGAGGCAATCAAGAATAAATAGATCCCTTGCCCTTGGATTCATGTCTCCTTCAAGGACTGGCTCCACATGCATTATTTTCTCTTTAGCAAAATCTCTCAGGAATCTAGACTTCCTCCCGCTAGTCCTTTAGTGGGCTGCCATTTTCTTTACTTTTTCAATTTACTTTCTCTCAGTCCAGCAGTGGAGCAGGACACCCTACTCAGCTTTTCTGCCTTTTCTGTCCTCTCTGAAAATATACACACAGGCTCTTTTTTTCATGTAAGGATCATACTGGGTAATATAGAAATAGAAAAAAAAATCCACAAGCAAAGAGAAGTTATACAGGTTCCGGCTATATTACAAAATACTCAGGGTAAGTGTCCTTGGTCTGCATTTCTGATGGTTTCTGGCTTAGATGGTATTTTAAGATTGCTGTTAAATGGTGCCTATTATGCCGAGCTTCTGTGATGGTGGGTTTTAAATTTTCCACTGCTGTTAGGTAGGTTCAAGTTTAGAAACCCTGTCTTCTAACCTATACTCCAAGCATAGCCCATTCCTGTGTCAGACTCTCAGGTATCTTAGATAAGAAAGACATACGTCTCTGTCCTAACCCTTAAAGCTTTTTCCTTTTGGGATAAAAGCAGCAATTTACTGACAAGCAAGATATCTCCCACCTCTCTGTTGGACCTTTGAAATCCCACAGTTATCTGTGGCCCCTCTTTATCAATGGTTTTTCCCCTCCAAATACCCCAAAACTTCTCCCCAGGGCCTCAAGTCATTTCATGCCTCTCTCCAGTCGTCTGCTTCACTCTTTGTTTACTTCAACATTTTTCTGTCCTTGGAAGTTGTAACTATTCTAGTTAAATCTTACCTTTTTAAAAAGATCAAGTTGTTATGAGGGTGTGATCCATTGGGGGAAAGCTTGGTTGTTTTGCCTGTGTTTCTCTGTAAATATCAAGACCACTCAGTTTCAAAAGCAAAATCCCCAAAGGCCTAACCTCTAACTAACATTCTTGTATCTAGAGGCAAGGCTCCATCTCACCTCCCTAGTACGCTGGTTTTTTCATGCTTGGAATCCCCTGTCACCATTACAAATCTTATTATGATGTTTTCTCATGACTCACTGCAAAATTTATAAATTCTGTGAACAAAAACATTAAGAATTTCTGTTGTATGCTCTGCACACACACATGTTTTATAAGGCACCAAGCTCCATGCTTTTTAGAGCTTGTTTCATTTAATCCACAAAACAAAACTGTAAGTCTAGTATTTAGAACTCGGTCTTTAGATGGAGGAAGTCGTGATAGGTAAAATAACTTGAGCACAGTCTCAAAACAAAGGACATCTGGCTGCAGATCTGATGATCTTAACCTGAGTGCTCCACCGCCAGGCTGCATAAATACATAAGCCCAACACAACACAGGTTACTATGAGCTGTATACTCATCTCCTGACAATCCTCCCCCTGCCTCACCTCGGGCCAGGAAGTGGCTTGTTTCAGCGTAAAACAAGTTAAATATATTTTTTAAAAAAATATTTCTAAAATTTAAAAATAGTGCTGTGAAAATAATGTACAGTTTTTGTATTTGAAAACAGATTATTTTACTGGGAATGCTACTTTTGATTGAATCTGCTAGGCTACAAGGTACACAAACAACTGTTACACAATTCATGCCAGAAAGACAGTATTCTCCCATTTGCAAATTCCAGCCAGAAATATAGGGCCTGGATACTCTCCCTGGTAAAGCAAACACAGCCAGGACTTCCTTTTCCATACGCTGCCTAATTTTGCTGCTTTTATTCTTATTCGGGAGAATATTCAGCAAGAAAAGGAACGGATATACTAATTAAAGGATGTCATATGCCTACCAGAAATACAAATTGTGAGAAGTAATTTGCCTCATATTTCACTTGAAATATTAAAAAAATTTATTCAAAGATACTTAAAATCTTTTAGAAAGCAGCATGATTTATGACTTGATAATATGTACTATGGAGTACATAAAATAAGTCAGGCTACAATCATTTTTCAGAAATTCTTTCTAGTTTTGGATTTGAAAAGAAGATAATTGTGGAAGGACATTTTAACCATCTTTCTTCCATTGCCTCAAGTCAAGTACAGTCACAACAGATCACTTTAATTGGATTGAATCTATCTGTTGGACATTTCACTGCTTACATTAACACACTGAGGGCAATCCTTGGCTGCCAAGTGGTATACGTAAGTACAAATAATTTACCAATCAATTCAATTCCTTTTTACCTATTTATCTCCATTTATGCCAACGTTCTATGATTAAACACACACACACACACACACACACACACGTACATGTTCAACACTATAAAGACACAGTGGAAAGGGCAATTATGACAGTCTATTCATGGCACTTAATGTCCTTGAGCTTCAGTGTTCTTATTTATTGTAAGAGAGATAATACTTGCTGTCTTCTTCAAAGGGCTTTTTGTTTTCAGAAGCAAATGAAGTCTTATCAGATATGTTAAAGCAAGTGGTAAACAGTTAACTGTAAGCATGTAATAAGACATACATATTTATTATTATTATTATTATCAACTGATTTCACTGCAGTTGTCTATATCACCAAAAGGCAAGTGGCTTTCATCACCTTTTGCAAAGGGTAGGCATCCTCTAAATGAGGAAAAGGTCATTAACAATGCTATACATTTAAAAAATCTGAAACGTTTTTGTTATTATTCTAAATCTACTACTGATTTGATGTATACATTTCCTTTCCTGCATTATTTTTTTCCTGCCCTACTCAATTTTGTGGCAAAAATTCATGATTAACCACAGCAGATAAAATAGAGCTATACACTGACAGGAAAAGGGACATTAACACTAACCAGCTGTGGACAGTGTTACTCTCTCATTTCATTTTTCCTACCATCCTCTTAAAAGTTTCCCCTCCTCTTTCCTCTCTGACTGTCTCTTCCCCTCCTCCCTGCCTTCTCTTCTTCCTTCTCTTTCCCTTTCTTAATTGGCAAAATGCAGAATTAATGGGAAGTATGCTGGATAGCCTGCTTCCTGTCTGTGAGCACCAAACTTCTGGACAAAGCAGTGAAGTGACACCCAGAAGAATAAACCCTGACTAGCCTCTCCAAGGAATGGCGGGTCCCTAGCGTTTGCTGGGGTGGGTTTGTGTCACCGCAGGACGGAAAGGCAGCAGCTCCTCACTGTGACCCACAGCAAACTCAAGCTCATGTTTTGCTTTCTCCAGAGCAAACTTTCTCCAGAGCAGACACAGAATGGTGGAAGGCCCTCTTCTCAACCCACAGTAAATTAAAATGTCTTTAAAAATTCAAACATCTAAAAGTTAGATGGAAAAAATGGGAAAAACTAGAAAGTAGTTCTTAATAAATGTAAAATATATAACCTGTCCCTGAAAATAAAAGCTTATCACAATCACAACATATGATGTCTTATTTTCTCTTCAGAGAAAACAAATGAAACAATGGAACAACTCAAGAACACTAGAACAATCTTTGGAACAAGAAATACTAAACAAGGTACAATACATTGTCCTTTACTCTGTGTTCATGGTGTGTATAAACACAGTTCTTGTATTTTCAAACATGTAAGATGGGGAAAAGGAAATTTGTTATTGGTTTGGAATGCTGGAGAGGAAGGAGTTAAGGGAGATTTGTTGATGTGCAGATAACTTTCTACATTTCAATGAGTTTTAAAGACTTGCATGCTTCAGTGACTATTGTTAAAAACATACTGAATTGATTATGACAACCTGTGGGTTGGTTTACACTACAGTCTAAAAATTGGGAAATTCAGTTTAGAAATTTGATCAATATTCATGCCATCTCACATCATAATTCAATTGGCAGAAATGCAGCAGAAAACTCCCCAGGGCAATCCTGAAGAGCAACTTACATTCTGGTGGTTTAACGTGTGTATACCTCCTGCCCACAGTCAGTGATGGGGGCTGATGAAAACCCTGAACTTTAACAAGGACTTCCAGGTGAGTTGATTGAGGGGTTAACTGTGACAGAAGAGAAATGATCAAATTAAAATGAATATGCTAAGGCAAAAACTAAAGATGCTCTTTTTTAAACTCTCCATGAGAACTCTCCCCAAAAAGCGTAAAGAACTGTCAAAATAGGATCTTGCTTAAAATGCAAAAGGTATTTTCAAAGAGAGGATGACATTTGCATACAATATGTGCTGAAGACTGATGAAATGCTGAAAATGTCTTACTTGTAGATTGAGTCTATATGACATCAAATGCCAGGATTTTTTAAAAAGGACTTAAAATGTTAGACTGAAAAGTATTTCTCAGTGTAGGTTTCTCTAATAAAATATTCAAATATTAGCAAATACCTGAATGTTATGCTTACATATGGAATCATGACCTCTGAAAACAGAAGGAACGTATATTGAAAGACAGTTCAATGAGTATTAATTATGCGAGACTACCTTTAAAAGATGGAAACTAATATATTTTCAAGTGTTAGGCTGCCAACGTCATTATGATTTTATTTCTGATATGATATTTTTATTCTAAAACGTTCTCCCATGTGGCCTACTATCACTTTGGGTTGTGGCCATTTTATATCAGTTCCTAGATAATCACTTCATTTTGGGGCAGCAATACAGTACTAATGCCACTTCTCTAAAGTTCAACTTCAGCGAAGTTTCTGGTCTTTACAAAATAAATGTCATATCAAATCCTTACAAAGATCAAATATTTTAATGTTATTCACCCGATTCTCAGGACTTAAAGTGGCTAACTTTTATCATGAGGACCTTAAAAAGAAAATGAGTTGTTTATCACACGTGAAAAAAAGCATACTGTTCTTCTTGTCCTCTTATTTTGATAAAATCAGCACAAGTAAAATCAAGAACTGTTTAAAATTCTAACATTTTTCTGCAGCAGTGTTACTGAAATTAAGCTAAGATACTTAATCACACACAGAACAACCATGGCTTTCATAGAGAATTCCGAGTAATTTGATATATACATCTTCATTATTCATGATTGAGCAAAAATGTAAAACAAAAACCAAGAGATAGGCACTCTACGAGACACCGCTGTTCTACTGGGTAAAATTCATTCAGATAATTTTCCTCATTAACCATGAACAGTCAGTTTTAGTCTTTTTTTGGCTGGTGCTTAAAACTTACTCTAAACTTTTAACATAAAATAATATCTCAAGAAGAAAAATATTCTTTATAAAATGACCTTCACTTAGATAGATTATTGTTTTATATCGCATACTATTCATTACCAGCAACTAAAGGAAAGCTAGAAAAGAGAAAAAAAAAAAAAAACAACTATGGTCTCATTAAGCAGATAAATGTACACTGTACATCTGCCCACTATTAGGCAAAATAAAACATCATGGATCATAATCATAAAACTTCTATTTGTACCTAGCTTTGGATTTGTAATACTGAAAATATTTCTGCCTGTCAAGGGCTCCCTGGCTAGCAGGGAGCACGAACCTCCTTCGGTGCAGCTCACTACCCATCTAGGGTGAGGCAGGCTCTCGGGTGTTGCTCCCACATTTGGACATTGCTTTGACTGGCAGCTTGCTGTGTGATCCCAGAAGAGATTGCAGGAAGAAGGCGAGGGTGAGGGAAAGAGCCGGTTGTCCGGGTCCTGAACAGTCCAACACAGGGGCACCAAAACAAGCCATGCCCTTCTTTGTCAAGCAGAATTTTTACAAGCCACCAAAATGTGAGATATTCTACAGGGACACAGGACATGTCGTCTGAGCACTTTTTTTGCAATTAATATGCCTAAATTTAAACTCGAGTCATGCAAAATATTTTCCAGGAAATTGAAAAGTCTAACATATATACATATAGAACCATATGAAATAGTATGACATATAAAAACCTTCACAAATATAAAAAGATTTTCCAAAACAGAGGTTTGTTTGTTTTTATCCTTAGGAGAGTGAGCAGACTTCATCATTAGAATGACTGACAGCAAAACTTGATAAATGTCAATTTGCATGCGTTTGCAATGTAAACTGCAACAAGTATTATACACCATCACTTGGGTATTTTATATTGAATTTTAAAGAAGCTCAATCATATGTGTTTTCTTAGGTTGGATTTTAACTGTTACCACTGAATTAAGCTTTCAGGTTTGAACTTTTACCATGTGATTTTGAACAAATATATTTGTTGATAATATTCAAACTAACAGAAATGAATTTCCCCTACATTTTCATTACTTATTTCCACCCCAAATATATCATAATTGTATAAAAAAATAATGCTGGGTATTAAATACGCTTCAGCAAATGGTATGGTATGAATTATACCATAATCTTTGGTCATCTTCTTATTAACATCAATACACTTTCACACTAATCAAGGCACTAGTACTGTCAAATTTTCATGATTATTATTTTTTTTTTTTTGTACTGGGAATTGCACTCAAAATCTTGTGCTTGCCAGGCAGGCACCATGCCACCGAGCTATATCTCTGGCCCATGATTATTATTCTTATGAACTGATACTGCAAATAAATTAGGTGTACCTTTTCAATTCAAAATTGAGAGTAGGAAACAGTTACATAGAGATCATTGTTAAAACTACGTACACGAAATTGCCAAAATCTGACCATTTTTGATCCATAGAATGGCAATCTCATACAGCTTAACCCAATCAGGAGAATGTTATGGATGAGGCAGTAAAGATTGAGAGCTCTGAGGTTGCTTACTGCACACTTTAGGCAATGTATTCACTCTAAGTCTCAATTTCCTCCTTTATAAAACAGGCATAATAATAACTACTCATCGGGTCATCATGCAGTTTAAATGCAATATTCAGTACATTTGCAAGATGACTAACACCCAAGAAGTCATCAGGAACTTACTGTAAAAACTGGAAGAGCAATAGCCGCCCATGTAACACAGTCAGGGACAATGACAGTTAAAATATACTAAAGAGATGTTTGCTTTCATTAGAACAGCAACACATCTTTTTCCCACATGCCCAAGATTACAGCCACAATGAAGTGATGCTTTGGATAGTATCGTCCTTCATCACTGCATGGCAGCACGACAGAACAAGAGTTCAAAACACAGACTTTGGGGCAGGTATATTCGGATCGGGGGCCCTGCTTTGCCACTGAAGCCTGTATGACTTTGGTCATGTAACATGATCATTGATAAAATAGGACTTATCCCATGTAACAAAATACACACAAAGTATACTGCCTGCCATATAGAAAGCACCAAATGTTAACCTTTTTACTTAGATTGTCTTTTTTCTTTTTTTCTTTCTTTCTTTTCTTTTCTTTTTTCTTTTTTTTCTTTTTTTTTTTTTTTTTTTGGTATCGGGGATCAAACTCATGACCTCATGCTTGCCAGGCAGGCGCTTATGCTGCTGAGCTAAATCCTCAGCCCTTTACTTAAATTTTCATTATTGTTATCATGATGATTGTCTTAAATCAAGTCTTTAACTAGGCTGAACTCCAAAGAAACCACTAAACCACTCCTGACATGCTTTCCTTATTTAACAGTACTGTAACATGGGGGGGGTGTGTGTGTGCTGGGATTCAAACTCAGGACCCCATGCTTGCCAACTAGGTGCTATACGACTGAGCTATACCCCACGCTTAATACTGTAACATTATCATTATTATTATTATTATTGTTATTATTATTTTCTATACTGGAGGTTGAATCTAGAACTTTACATTTACTAAAATAAAGCTTTTTTTCAACAAAATATCTTTCTATTTATGGGTCTTTAATATTATAACATGATTGTTCCTTTTTTCCCCTCTGTATGGGGATTAAACCAAGCATTGGACATGCTGGGTAATTACTCTAACCCTGCCATACTCTAACCCTGTTTTGTATCCCCAAAAAGTATGAAATAGTTTAAAAGGAAAATCTCAAGTAATACCACAAAATAGTAATAGTCATAGCATATGTGTTAAAAGCAAAAAATTCAGGCCAAACTGTCTGCATCCAAGTCTCTCTTTTCTTTCATGTACTTGTTTTATATGCCTGGCCAAATTATTTACTATCTCTGGGTCTAGATTTCTCATCTGAAAATGGGTATAATTATGTTAGCTAGCTATTTCATAGTAGGATCAGTTTAACATGTATTACATACCAAATACATATCAAGAATAATGCTAAGAGCTAGGAATTCAACAGTGAATAAGAAAACATATGGTTACTCCTCGAAAACTTCAAATAAATAATGCCCAAAAAACAACATATTGATATACCTGAAGTAGGGTCAGATATATGCTGAATGATTAAATTTTTGAAATTTTGTTACAGTAAAATACACATTGCCATTAATTCCCCTCAAAATATTCTTCCTCAATTTGAAAACACTCATCATTCTTGTCACCTTGTGAAGCAGTTTTCCAAGTCCTCTTTCGTGAGCGTCTCTATGAGGTGTAACGCAGTGCTGGGTGCGGCTACCTTTCCAGCAGAAAGGTAGGCTCATAAAAATAGGGTGCGCACTCCTGCAACCCTCTCCACTGGATCTGGCCCCCTGTGACTTCCAGCTCTTCCCCGAAGTGAAACTTTCCATTGCAGGACATATTTTGAATCAATGTAGGGACTTGGTGGCAGCTACAATACAGCATTTAAGACACTGAGGAAGACTTTCAGAACTGCTTCAGAGAACAGCAAGAACTGCAAAATAAGTGTGTTTGCTAGGGATTTAGCTCAGTGGCATAAGCGCCTGCTTTGCAAGCACAATGTCATGAGTTCAATCCCTGGTACCGGAAAAAAAAAAAAAAAAACAGATAAGTGTATTTAAAGGAAGGGGGAACATTTTGAGGGGGATGAATGGCAATCTACTTTTACTGTAATATATTTTTTAGAATTTAAATACTCGCCATTTTGTTATCACACCTCATCTATCCTACATCTCAGAAAGTTGAATCCTCCATCTGTATAACATATAATCTTGGTGATGGAGTGGAGTAATCAAACTGATAAAAAATGATAATATACCATTAGTATAGCCAGTATAATCTATGCTTTTCAGAAATGTTCAGGTCATGAATTTATTGACCCATTACATTGGAATGGCAAGGACAGGCAGGCAAGATCACGTGAGAACTGAACAAGATGAAATTAAGCCACACTATCTTGAAGGCAGCCAAGCATTTGTATGATAATCTCTAGGTATCTTTTACCCATGGGCAGCAATTTGCATCCCTGTGAAAACTACTAGGAGATCTAGCATCAGAAATATTTCTGCCTCCTCTGTAGATATATAATGAACTATCTAGAAACCACATATTTTGAAGCCTGTGTGTTGGCAATGATTTCTGTCTGGTAAATAACGAGGACAGAATATACAGTAGAATTTCCATCGGTTTGTAAGTGAGTATGTGCAGATCATGCACTAGCCTTTGGAGAAATCGACCAGGAAAGAAAAATAAAAAAGGGTTTGCATCAGAGAGCGAGAAACCACCCATAAACTCTGAGATCACCTGGCGAATGGAGGGGATGAGGCAGCTTCCTTTCTTCAGCTCCAGTTTTCCTGCTCACATCACTTCCAAACACGGCTTATCACTCCCAAAAGGGAGTCCTAATGTGGCATCAGGCATATTAGGCATGATTAAGTTTTCTAAGGGTGACCCTGTATTCTCTTTCACTGTTGGGTTCCTAGTGTCTAGCACTATTCTTGGCATGTATTTGGTGTCTAATACATGTTAAGCTAAGTGATGATCCTCCTATGAAAAAAGCTAACATAATTACAGCCACTTTTCAGGTGAGGAATCTAGACTCAGAGGTAAAATAATTTGACCAAGAATATAAAATAAGAACATGAAAGAAGAGACTTAGATACAGACAGTTTGGTCTGACTTTTGGAGTCAGGCAGGCCCTAATCTTAACAATGTGCATGGAGATCAGTAGAATCTGAGTTCTGATTGCAAGTCAGAAGAGAAAAATGAAAATTAATGACCTTTGCAGTCAAAGATTATTTTACTGATGTGTGCAAAGTATGAATAAAAAGACTCGTGAACAAGACTCCTGAAGAATGCAAGGGAAAGCTGTTGCCATTTTTGTGTCTTGGGCCCACAGAATCCACAGATTACGGTGATCTAGTGATTCACTCTCTGCTCTGTAGTCTGTAGATAATTGATCTACATTTGCCTTTCCATGATTGCTTCTATAATGAAAAGAACATGAAACAATTTTCCTGGTACATTTTAACTGGCTCTAGAAATCTAGAAAATTCTTCTTCTTGGAAAAAGTCATGTATGATCCCTATAAGATAAATGCTGACTGCAGTTCATTGGGTTGTTTCTATATGTTGTGGTCTTTTCTCCTGCTATGACTATAACTTGTACATGTGACAGGGCGAGGTGTTCTGAACCAGCTTCAGTCTGGAATGCTGTTAAGTTCTAGAATCCTTGTTCTTGCTCAAATAAACTGGGTTAAATTAAAAAAAGAAAGAGCCATGTGTGGTGGCACAGGCCTGTAATCCCAGCACTCTGGAGGCTGAGGCAGGAGGACCCCTGAGTTGGTGGCCAGCCTGGGCTAGATAAGTGAGTTCAAGCCAGGCTGCACTGCATAGTGAGACCCTGCCTCAAAAAACAAAACAAAATAAAACAAAAGATTACCAATAACTTAAAAAAATAAAAAAGATGTATAGATTTTAAAAGGTACCCCCTCCAAAGTAAAACAATAGATGGTAGGCTCCACAGAATCTCTCTATCTGACCTCTACTGCATCTTAAAAAAAATAAAAATACTAGTTGTATGAAGTAGTAATTTAGTCAGTGAAGATAGAGCTTGCCACAATTCAACTCTTAACTGCCTCATTTTGGAGGCATAATACAGTATTTTCTTTTTTTCATTAATAAAGCTTGAGTCAGTCACTTGCACAACACTTCTTTTAATGACATTTGTTCTAAGGAGTCAACTAGACTAACTGCTTGTCCTTGTCCACTATTAAAGCTCTTGAAAATACCATTTACAAGCCAGCTGCCTTGGTGACCGTGCTGGCTCTCTGCACTTCATTTGCACTCTGGTTCAGAGCCATTTCTTCAAAAGTTTCTGATGTGTTCTTTTACTCAAGTTTCATGCCTATAATCATGATAAATGCTTATGGTCTTGTAGATGCCTTTCTTATCTCTGGCTGGAATTTCATTTGCATACCATGATTTAGTTAAAGGTGATATAATAGAAAATTAATGTATTTGTTTCTATCTCAAGGATGGGGATAAATTAGGAAAATCCATAAAGCATTCCTACATACTGATAACATCTCTAACCCTGTTCTAATCTAACTCAAAATGAATTTCATTTATAAAGACTGATCGATTGTTAGTCATAAGCATTATTGTATTAGCGGGATAATCACTGTAAAAAGTAAAGTACTTCATTTACATTTCTGCTAACTCTTATAAGTTATGGGTAGTAAGAAATTTAGAAAAAATTACCCAGACCTTATGAGGAATGCTTTTTTTTTGAGAAATGTTTTTAAAAATAAATATAATCAATACAATTTAAGCTCTTGAAATGAAAGTTAATTATGGGCATCCACAAAAATAGTAAATGTATGTTTCTGATCAAGTATGGAAAATAATGTGCCTTCTTATCTTCAGCTATCATGTCCACTCAATTTTTCAAATATTCCAAGAATACAACTAAACTGCAGATCACATACCAAGCCAATAAAATGTATTATGTTATATCTAAATGTATTTCAGTTTCTTGAAGATGATAAGATAACCACAGATTTTAAAAACATCAGAAGTGAACTAGAATTATACCTTGTTTACAAAAAGTGATGCATTATGCCTTCCTAATACATCCAAAATTTTATATAGCTTTAAACTTCAGTTACTAAAACTATACATGTTTCTTCCTCTCATTTAAGAAAAGCTGCATGTCTTACCTCTAGACAATAGACAAAAAATATAGACTAATTTTTAAATTCAACTACCATAGTGGGGTTTCTTGCTAAGAATTTGTGGAATGCAAATACATCTTAAGAGGTATCGTTTCCTTTACCAAAATGACATTAAGGTCATTCCTAGAGACTGTATTATATCCTCTGGTAGCTCTTCCTAATGAGACATATTCATAAACAACACTCTTAATGGCAGTAAATCACCACTGTATTGAATAGAATTGAGATAATAATTAAGCACATCTGAAACAACTGTGTTTGTTATGAATTATGGAAAGTCTATCTTAATTTCTTCACACCTTTTGGAGTATAACAGCATTATCCTTAGGATAAAAAGTTGTAAGCAAATCGTTAGCAGTATAATTATGAAAAAGGATGACTAAATTGCTATGCAATATATTAGTGGGTGGTATAGTAATTCACAGTTTCTTTTCAATACTGCTTTTTATCCCATGTTTTATCACTTACATATAACATCAGAACTGACTCATAGGTTATACCATAGTCTGAAATATGGTGTGACTATCAGACAAAATGTACTCTGCTTTGTTGAATTACTTAATAAATTCTTAGAAGTTCTTAGAAGCTTAACAGAATATCCACTTATAATAGGACTGCCAATCACAGGGAAGATCTAGTGTTCCTGAAGTAAGAAACAGTCATCCACCTAAACTTACAGACAAATGCTTTTAACTACTAATCAATGTGTAAATCCTCTGGCGGAACGCTGTAGTGCTTAAAATTTGTAACATCAAGCAAAAGTACAAGGAACAGTAGAACAGACCGGGTGCTGACGTTCCTGATGTGGTTTCAACATCAGATTTAATTTTTTTTATTCTTTGAGTAAAGAAAAACCTTGCCTCCTATCCTCTGCGTTGCACTGGGCGTCTTCAGCATTTTTAGTCACCCGAGACAACAGCAGAGAACATTTATTTGTGACTGGTGATCTTTTGCACCACTAGTTCTATCTTTGGGAAGTCAAAATTGATTTTCTTCCACTTGTCACACTAAAATCTCAACTCTGTCCTTTCTGCTACACTCTCAAAGAGTTCAGCGGTATGGAGATCAAAGGATTAGGAAGCTGCAGCTTTAAGGGAAGCAAGCAGCATGAGAAGACTGTGGAGGCAGTTCTGAGCATTTTATGTAAGCAATCTATTTCAGCTTCAAAGGAAGCACTGGCTAAGTGGGTGAACAACATGTAAAGTGTTCACTTGACATAAGTTTTTTTTTTTTTTAAGTAGTTGAGATAAAGAGAGCCTGCATTCACTGACCTTTTATTATTAGTCAGTGCCCTGAGTACAAGAGAGACTTGGGCAGAGGTGGCCCCCGGGGTGCCAGCAGAGACTCCGGGGCGTTCTTGGCTGTTGGTGCAGTATCTGCAGCTGCGGCACTCTCCTTCTAGCTGTTTGTTCCACTCTCTGCCTGACGCTGTATCTGATTTCTATCTCTGGAATCAGTGCGGAAGCCATGTGGTGGTCAAAGCTGGACTTTAAGGGCTAAAGAGCATATGCTGCAGGCTCCCAGGGAGCCAGGCACAGCCCAGGAATGGGTTTGGTTTTGCTTGAAAAATGTACAAACCCTTTGTAAATTCCATGAAAGAGGTAAGGGAATCCCTGTGCATTTGATCTTGCCTTTCTGTGTCTCAAAAGTAGTTTAATAACATGAATAAAATAGTGTAATTTACTCACTGGAGCTAAGAGCTATAGATGGATTGTAGAGAATCATACATTTTAACGAATTTAATAAACATGCATCAGAGATGCCATCTGCAGTACTTCCCATGTGCTACGTTGTATGCTACATGCTTTACATAAAATAAACCATTATACTGTAGTATAAACCTTTCAATAACTTTACGTGTCCTATTTCAAGGTGAATAAACTCAAGCCTTAAAAGAATTAAGGAATTTGCATACAGTTACATAGTAACTGCAGGACCAATTTTCAAAAATAATTAAAGACAAAACAACTAAATGTGTTTAATGTAAAATAAATTTAGTTGGAAAAGCAGAAGGCAGTTTATAGTTCATGTTGCTTCTTACTGATGAAATTCAGTTCTTGGCATCACCCTTCCCCCACCTTCCCCCAAAACAATTTTAGTATACTTTCTTAGTGCAAGTCTTCTAGATATTTTAAAGGATTAATAAAAGGAATTATTTGGTCATGATCTTTTATAGATGGCAATAGAGTTGGTTCCAAAATAATCTACTAAGTCTTAAGTGGTTTACATTGGAGGTTTATTTTCATGTACAAATCAAATTTCTTTTCAGATTCAATCTCAGATTATAGCCTATTTTTTAGGCATACTTCTGTATGTAATTAAACAATTTTCAAATAGAAAAGGGAGCCACTGTATAAATATAAGACATACTGTAGTGGTTAATATTTAATTATGGTATAATTAATCATAGAAGCTCATCTGAATCTAATTTACTAGTGTTTCCCTGAAAACACTATCTTTGATTCCTTCCAGGAAAAAAGATGATGAAAAACAAAGCATGTAATATATTTATTCTTTTTGCAAATAAAGAGTTACATATTTTGTTCATGGGCTTAAAAGAGCTTAATGAATATTATCTCTGCTCTTAAAAAGAATCCTGGTTCTTGTCCTCATTCCAGGAAAACTAAATTTAAGAGAAGTACTGTTACTGCGCCTTGTCCTCTATCTTGGTACTATTTCCTCCAGGGATGGAATTAAAATTCAGGAGAGATAATGAGGCACAGTGACCACAGCAAGCCCATGCTGACTGTGGTATAACCTGACAGAGGCATTGCATATCTCCCCAGTTTTTGGGATGGTTTAAGGACAAACAGTGAGGGATGGGGCTCATATGGTCAAGTAGAATTAAACAAGTGAGTATTACGGTCAGATGAGATAACCTAGGAAAACACATATTCCTTCCCTCCCTTGGAAAGTCATCCTCTTCACTTACAGTCTGTGGAAGGAGCATATCTACATTGAGAGCAGAACATAAGTAAATTCAGATATACAAAGAATACAAGTAAAAGTATAAAGAAGGAACAAGAGTAAAATCTGTGTGGTACTGCAGTTTAGAGGTCAGTGGAAAAGAAGTTTAGCCATAAACCCATTAACAACACGTAGTATGGAGCCTTAGTAGGCATTAGAACTTGATGAACAAAAATTTTGAGAAGATTAGCATAAAAAATACACATAAAATAAAATTGGAAGCTAGGCATGGTGGCACATGCCTGTAATCTCAGCATTCTAGGAGGCTGAGTCAGGAGGATCAAAAGTTTGAGCCCAACCTGAACAACTTAGTGACTTAGAAAGACCCTGTTTCAAAATCTTTAAAAAAGGGCTGAGGACGTAGCTCAGTGTGAAGGCCCTGCCATGCACATGTCTACCTACATACATACTTACATAAAATAAAAAATAAACTTGACTAGAGGGAGAAAATGAAGTAAGATGACTAAGCAATTATGTGCAAATTTCCATTTCAGACTAGATGACTGTACTAAACATAAAACAAACATAATTATGATGATATTACACAATTTAATGAATATACAATAATTAAAATAATTTGGTTAAAATAAATTAAATAATTGAAGGACTGAGATTCCAAATAAGAATAACAAATTAAGGTGTATGGGCTTTGAGATGAGAAAAACAGGAAAGGCACTTACTAAAATGAGCTAGGTAGCAAGAGAAGCATATTGTGCTTCTCTTTTTTTCCTCTGTTTTCATATAATGAATTAAAGATAACTACTTAGAATCCAAGTGAAGCTAATTATTTAATATTCAGGCCATGGGCCGGGGATTTAGCTAGCAGTTAAAACACTTGCCTGGGAAGCATGAGGTCATGAGTTTGATCCCCGGTACCAACAAAATAAAACTAAATTAAATTAAAAATAAAATTCAGGCCATTGCAAAGGCGATTTTCCTTAGGGTGAGAGGTCAGGGCTGCCAGTCAGGTGGCAGCAGTGCAAGCAAAGGTGTCGATGGATGAGGCATAAGAGCTGAAGGGGAAGCGGGGGATGGGGTGCTGCTGCACACCGAGTGTTGGTAGCACCCAGAGTTTGGGAGGAGGGACACGAAAATGAAACCTGAAGGAAACAGATGGACTCGAGGCACGAGATGAGACAGCAGGGAAGTAGGAGGATAGGAGGTGGGAGTGTTGGGGGGACAGCAGCTGCTGTGCCACCTTACACTGTTGAGATCTAGTCATGAACTTCACAATTTTTTGAGAATTTCCAACTCCTCAGTATGCCCAGGGGCCAATATATGCACATCCCCCTGCAGGTTCCGTCTGCCTCTCGGAGCCTTAGCCTTGCTCCATCCAAGGTCCTATTTATCTAGGTACTTCCAAGCCAGCCAAGACACCCAGCAAGTGATAACATGAGCTGTTATAGGGTGATTGAAGAAATCATCCAGGGACTAGGTTATCTTCCTCTCAAGGACTTTACCCAGCTACTCCATGAGAGCCCCAGCAAAGGAGAGATATTTCATGGCTGAAAGGACTGCTAGCCGTGTCCAGTGACTAGCTAAGGTACAGGAGAAGAAGAACTAGAGTTTGAAGCGGTAGTATTGGCAGTGTTTGCGTGCAGCTTGACAGAGTGGTAAAAATGAGAACTGCACTGTAGAAGCACGGAGGCAGCACGATGCTGGTAGGAGCATGAACACCGCGATTCATGCTGAGCAGCCAGCTCTGAGCAAGCGCGTGGATCGTAGCTCGGTACGGTGCCGTGAGCATCATGTTACTTAGTTTAGAAAGTAGAGCGCAGATTCCAGTGTGAAAGATGAAGGGAAAGTGACAACTGGATTTCCTAAAGACAGGAAATATACTCTGATCAAGGATAATCCAAGTTTCAGGAGAAGCAGCCTAAATCAAATGGCTTGAGAAACCATGGTGAAGCCTGGGGATCTGCACATTGAATCAGCCTCCTTAGTGACATGTCGTCCAATGCTCCCCAAACTGCAAATTGAGAAAAGTTGCCTTAAGGAAGAATATACTATGGTCCTATGGGCCATATCTGGCCAGCGACAACTTTTGCACGGCCTTTAAGTTTTTTTTTTTTTTTTTTAATTTGAAAGCGAATAAAACAAAAGGGGGCAGTACAGAGCAGATCAGAACAGGACAACATAGGCAACACAGTACTTTACATTAAGTCAACTGGACATCGACAGTATCTAACACCATATCTCTTACTCTGCTATAGCTGAGCATAGTTTCAAATACAATAATATCAAACATAACAATAGTATAAAGCCATGCATAGAGTGAAAGAATTCCAGGGCTTTCTGAACCGAATAACAGAAAATGTTCAATGAGTACTATAATATCTCATTTTTGATGAAAAAGAAAAAAAATTTGTTTGAGCTATCACACATATTCAAATTCCAATAAGACACAATGTGATAGAACCAATGGAAGTAGAACAAAAAAAAGCATGGTAGGACTTCTAAGAAGGATGATATTAAATCAGCAATAGCTGTCATAAAGAGTGGGTTTAACAGCCAGACGTTGCAATCATTTTAATGGCAGGGAACACTAACTTTGAACTCTACTTAAGCAAACCTTAACTCTCCCCCTCCATTCTTCTCATTAATAGATTTGTATTACCAAAAAAGTGTTCTCTGTTACTATTACTATATTTTGAGTCTTGCTACTAAAGTATTTGTGAAAATTTAAATTTTCTCTTGTTATTTCTGTACTTATCTATTAACCTTGACTTGTACTCTTGGTCCACACAGCCTAAAATACTGACCATCTGAAGCGGTTGGTTGACGCCTGCCCTAGCATCTTGAAGAGAGACCACAGAAACACAGGCAGATTCCCACGAAATGAACCACAGCTTAAGCGTCTGATTTCTCTATGGTGTGATGTCAGCAAGATTATCTACTACTTTCTATGATTTTGAAAAGACAAGTTCTTTTGCTTTTCACAAATATTTATTATAAAACATTTAAAAATACAAAGTCTATTGCTAAACAAAGGCATGTTGGACATTAATTCTGTGCTCAAATAGTTTGTAATTTATTACACTATAAGGGAAAATTCAGCTCTGTTTTCCAATGCATAGACTTGTTAAAGCTTGTGAAAGTTATGGAGAAGTTCTGGGGAAACACACTGGTATTTCACTTCAAGGTGATTCTTTTCCAAACCATGGCAGCATTAGCACTTTTAACCAGATGAGCATTTGAGATAGCTTAAGAGCAACCACTTACACCATTCAGGAGGTACCTGAAGCACAGCTGTGATGACAAAATGTGGTACTAAAGTCAGAGCTTCAGGTAGACACAATACATTACAAAAGATGAAATTTTAAAACTTTTAAAGCTAACAGTTAACATACTTCCATCACATTTTCCCAGGTTGTAACATTGAAAAATGCAATCGACGTTGCAAATCGAAAGAAAACTCAGTTATTTTTAATATGCCTTAAGTGATATGTAAGTTACATATACAGCAACTTCAATTTGTGATGTGTACTTCCAAGAAAAGCAGGAGGCACATCAACTATCATTTTAATAGCTTCTCAACCATTTCACGTATCTTTTTGCATCGGTTAGAAGAAATACTCATCCTATGCTGAGGGTGTAAAAGTGCGGAGACTGCTTGCATAAAGCACTTAATTTAAAAAATACAGTAAATAACTTAATTTGTAAGTATAAAAACTCCCAGCTTAGTTATAAAATATGACATACCAAGTGAACCTAGAGCCACTTTAAGTGTTTTGCATTTTCCAGCAGGCTGAACAACAGAAAAGCAACTAGCGGACAGTCTCCCCCTGGAAGATAATCACTTTTATTGTTGCCCAGGTCAAAGATTCAGATTCCACAGATCCCACGCAGCAACCTCTGACTAAAGAACAGCAAGTCTTTTCAGGTCAGAAGGTCCAATATGTAGCCCCTCAGAAGCATAGCATAATAGTCCTAAAATAACAAGCAGACATGTAGCTTTCTTAATTTGCCCTGCTGGATTCCTGTAATAAGTACTTAACAACTGTAGGCTCTGAGCAGCTCAGCAGACATCAACAAGACCATTTGCCAGATGATTTAGCAAACAAATTTCCCAGAGTCTCACACTTATGTTGAGTGCATAACATAAGAAAACATGCAGGGACTTCAAGATAATAAGAGGAGAGAGGAGTTCTATGAATGAGAGAGAGAGACAGAGAGAGAGGAGAGAGAGAGAATTTTAAAGGCTAAAGAATTTAAGCAGGCAGTCAAATTCCCTTTTTAGAAAGAAATTCCCCAAATGAATACTTAGCAATTGCCGCGAATTTTTTTACTCCCTGAGCAAATTACCTGAAATTGATTTGTTGGGAAGTGACAAAGAATATGGAATTGACTTCTAGAGAAGGAAGGGCAGAAATGACCACATTTTCAAGCACTAGTAACTGACAGTTCAGCGAGCGTACAACATGAAAGGGTCTCAGCAGATATTTGTTGAGTGAATGAATCCATGTCTATGACACGTATGGGGAATAGACATCTTCATAAAGCTGCTGGCAGAATTCTCAATAAATAACAGGGGTTAGCAACAGGGGAAGGCATTCATAAAGGAATCACTCTCCAATATCAGGATTTCAAGGCCTGGATGGCAACACAGGAAGAAGCAGACATTTTCTGAAACGTATGAGCTGTGACACTCCCCACCTTCCACCTCCAGTTTATTTCCTCATGAGGCTGAGCCACACTAGAGTGTTTGTGAAGCTACAAAGTAGGGGAAATCAGGGTGGCAGCAGCTCTTTCCACTTTAAGAATGTGCATTCCTGAGGCTCTGTGAGCAAATCAAGGAAACAAGGTTGTCAGAGGGCAGGACTGGTCCTCAGTAGGTTTTATAGTCCTGGGCATCGTGAGCCCAGTAAACTGTTAGGAGAAGGGTGGATAATGATCCTGTCACTTTAGGTTATAGTAAAATTGTGTTTAGTCTTCTGAGATGACAGTTTTAACACATATACGGATATTTCAAATGTGGAAAATTCAGTGACCATTTTTTAAATTAGGTCTTTTGTTTGTTTAACTGATTTGTTTTTGTTTTTGTTTTTCATTTCAGATTCCTTCTTTCAGTGAATTGTCTAAATTAATGAGTTGATTTTATGTCTTTTGGCCAGCCTCAGAGAAGAATAAAATACCCACTGGTCGGTGAGAGGCAGTCCACATTTCAAATGTGAAGCATGACTTCTCACTATTAATTGTCAGTGTGCTTAGCTTTGTAATATTCTGCCTAATGCACTTTAGCCTACTGATAGAAGCATCCGAAGCAGCTTGTGCCAATCTGAGTTGAGAGCATCCACATCTACTCCACGGAGACACCCCAACCTTCCCAGATAAAAATTTACACAGGGGGAAGACAGTAGCCAAATGTGAAAAGAAGAATCTGCAAATAAATAAATACACAAATAAATAAAGCTGTTCATGGAGTTGTCTACTTAAAAATAATGTGCCAAGGGCACAATGAACGAAAGTGAAGCTTTAGGATGAGTTAGTCTGCCAGATGTAGCATGATGATTTGGGAAGGCCCAGGGGAGCACCTATGAGGAGAATGGCTGGGTGTAAATCAGTCATAGTAATGCTCCACTGCACCGGGGAGACCCCAAGGAAATATATTCACAGTGAGCTGAGAGCAAGGCGCCCAGGCCTGTGATGCACCAGCCTTCCTGAGAGTAAAGCATGTCAGATACATTTGGGAGAGGCAGACTCAAGAGGTACTTGCAGGCATGCAAAGACCCAGAGTTTTGTACATGGAATTGCAAATAGCAGATTTGACTACTTATTAATTAAATATAAGGAACTATTTTGTTTACATATTTTATTAAAAGAGCAATACTAGCAAACAAAAAAGTTGTGAATTTATGTGCTTTGGAAGTGGGTGGGAGCAGATAAGAGAGGGAGTTAAGAATATGTTTTTGAGCCATTTTAAACCATGGCAATGTGTGTTTTCAAGAGTCTTAAATAGGAATTAAATTATCCAAAAAGCATTAGAGAAGCATTATTTGCATACTGTATTTTACCTTAGATGGGGTTATTTTAAATTCAGAAAAGCTAAAGAGCATAAAGAAGAGTGCAAATCTTCTGGGATTGTGAATCAGCTGATCTATAGCTGCTGAAGCGGAAGAGTCACAGTGCTTGCTGGGAAATGGAGAGCAGTGCAGATTCAGGTTCCATGAATGTCTTACATGAAGTTAGTTTTTAATGAAATCTCTAAATGCAACCGCCTTATACAAACATATTTGTATAAAGAGTAAAACTAAAATTGGACAATATGTGCTTATTTTTTTCTTTTAAAAAGTCCTTTAAATTTGCATTTCCTTATTATTTTTAACGAATGTGTAACATTTGATTTCTGTTGGCATCATAGGAAAAGATTTTCGGGGCCAAGCAAGAATCAGATATTTTGTTATTAATATAGTGGCCCAGAAAGTACATGTGTGATGGAAAGGTCAGAACGTGCTGATTCTGTTGAGTTATTAAACAGGACTATGTTAGAATGAATGAGCTAATCTGAGCTAAAAAGATACAGTGACTTAAAGACACTGGTATGTGTACAATGTCTAATAAAATTTTGCGAGGAAACTCAAATGTGATCACATAGCACTGTAAGTATATTTTCAAGATAAATTCATTTCGAATTATTCATTCCTTCCTTAAAAATTAAAACCTATTATGAATTAGTTCAGAGTAAATGTTTTCACAGGATTTCAAGTTGTACCACATATACTTAACATAATGATCTTAAACATTCTAAAAATGTTTCAACTCTTACAGGAGCCTAAAGAAAACACACCTGCAGTAAGCATTTTATAAATAACACCACCACGCATCACGGTGACCCCACTGCCACCTCATACTACATCCAGATTATGTCTGGATTCCTTGTTTTTTAATCATTTGAAGTTCAAAACCTGATCAGAACCTTTGCCGCTCCTCTTTTCCGTTGTCTTCTCAGCCAACCCATTACCAAGCCCTGTTCATTTTCCTCCTGCCCTATCCGCCCCTTCTCTCTACCACATCAGCACCAGGGTGCTACAACAGCAGCAGCATTGGAACCACTGCGCCTCTTCAATCCATTTAGCACTTGGGAGAATCGAATTTTCTTGAAATATTGCTCTTTTCTTTCTTTCTTTCTGTGTGTCATTCCCCAGTTCTAAAATTTTTAAAGATTCCAGGCAACCTTTCCTGCTTCCACTGTATTTGGGAGGCGGACGGAGGCCCTCTGCCTGGATGAGGGGGGAATTCACTCAGCAACAGATGTCCTTCTGGAGGGGTTCTGAGGCTGTGCCCACGATGGAAAGCCACTGCCAAAGGCACTCAACCAAAACAAGGCTTCTAGTGCAGCCACGGAAGCTCTCCCTCCAGGACTGTGGAGGGGAAAACAGTAATGGGAGAAGAAAGGCTTAATGAAGTTGAGGAGCAAACTGAAGCACAGTCTCTACACGTAGCCAGGTCTGCAGGCTTAAACTCTAGGCCCAGAACAGAAGCTCAGGTGTCCCACCTGCCCTTGTCATACATTGAAGACCTTAATCTAGCTTTCAGGGCTCCAGAAATCATGAGGCACTCTAGGTCTTTTTTTTTTCTAAAAGAAATTTCCTTTGGTCACGTTGGGAACAGGAAGTGAAGGTAGCTGGAAGACCCCAACACTTAATCTCCTTCTCTGCAGTGTCCTAAATTTTCTCATGCTCACACACGTTTACCTGCTGCTCTGGGGCTGAGGGTGTGAATTAAGGTTATAGGATGGCTGAGTAGAGAAAGGAAAAAAGATTATCTTTGTATCCATTTAAAGGATGACACCAACGTTTCCCAAGCCTCGGGGAAGTAACGCAGGCCCAGGCTTTCAGTGAAGCCCGTTCCTCAAACCCTCTTGATTTTCATCTTGTTTCTTCTCCCATGTGTCTAGTCTCTCTGCACCTACGGCCCGCACATCCTGCCTGCCCACTCAGCTGCGGGCTTGTTAATCCATCCGCACCCTTTCTCATTTACCTGCAGGGTCATGCACTGCCGCCAGCAGCAAACTCCACTGTGTCCTTTCCCAGACAGCATCCAGGGTATCAAGTGAGACCCAAAACCAGACACCTCAGTTTTTAAAAATGCAGCTTACACACTGTAGTTGGACATTTAAAGTTCATTAGCAACTTCTAACCTCTTTTCAAAAACTTTAGTCCCTTCCTTTTCCCCCTCAGGCACTCAAGTTCTTGTTAAACAGAGCTACAAACATCTCATGCTTTCAAATAAAACCAGAACAGGCTCTGCCTCTGATTTAACTTTTAACCATATCTCAGCTCCCCCGGGACTAGCACAAACACTTGTTTGATACGTCCAACGAGTGAATAATGAGCGAGTGAATGAATGAGGGAATTTCCTACAGACCAGCTGTTTTGTTTACACGTTGTGCGTAGTGGTACAATTTGTTCTCTATCACTGTGTGAGAGCTTTGGAGATCGTGTAGGTGGCACATTTCAGGCCAGCATAGCCACAGAAGTGCCTGAAAACACAGTTATAAAAGGCCTTTGAGAACTTACACAAAATTTTAGTGCTTAGGTTAATAAAATAGCATGCCCAACATGGGCAAACAATTCCTGTTTCGTTTTTGGATTGAACCCAGGAGCTTCCCACTGTACTACATTCCCAGCCCTTTTTTATGTATTTTGAGACTGTTCAGGCTAGGCTTGACCTTGAGATCCTCATGTCTCAGCTTCCCTAACCTGGGGTTGTAAGTGTGCACTACCATGCCTTGATTCTTAGTTTGCTCTGGAGAAGCAGTGGGTTCTGAAATAAAAGGGGTAGGAGAGTCCTGCATTGAAGTATACTGGTGCTTAGTTTCTAACCTGGAGTACTGCTTCCCTAAGCCCGCTCTCCTTTCAGGTCCCTAAGGGCTTCCCTGGGAATGATTTGAGACCACCCTTCTGCTGCTCTCTCCTAGTTCCTCTCAGATCCTTCCTTTAGTCCCATCCTCGCCTTGTCCCCACATTTCAGCTCTAAAGCACTTGCTCACAACCTCTGCCCCCATGTCTTATTTTGAATAAGCATCTGTGTTTGACCTCAGTGCTCTTGCCTTGTGCGAGGTGGTGCTGGAATGTTTACCCTCCTTCTCACAGATCCTGTTCTGTCAAACTGCATCAGTCAAGCCCATGTCTCAGTAATGTCAATCTTAATTGAAAATGTGTCAGTTTCACTAACATAAACACTGAGATAGCTTAATTTGGCTCCATTGTTATCAGTTAGCTCTTTGTTTTCACATAGAAATCAGATGCTTTTTACAAAAAAAAAAGTTGAAACAAATACAGATTTAAGATGCTCCTTGAGTGAGACTAAAATGTCTGCAAATAATACAGATTTACCTTTTCTAATGTACTATTTGGTTATGTAAAGCTATGCTTTTTCTCTTCTTTAACTATCAAAAGGAACTTAAGTTTCTAAACCTCTTCTCCTTGGCTGGTTTTGTTTGTATGGACTGCTCATTACATAGCAATTGACAGCACTATATGAATTTGGGATACTGGAAAGAACCATTTGCATTTGTAATTGTTCTCTATCAGTCTGCCTGTATGCTTCTAATCTTTCATGCCAGCAGCAAATTTTCTATAATTTGTGCTCTTCCTTATAGGCTAAGCACAGAGTACAAAAAAAAGAGCATCCTTCTGCAGAGAATAACTTAGCCAAGGACACTCTGCTCCATCTTTATGATGAAATACATATTTCCCATTAAAAGGCAAATCTGTCATTTTAAAAGGTTGAATTGGATATACTTTAAAAATAATTCCAGCTGGTTAAATTGAGAGCATTGAAAAAAAAGGCTCAATATGAATGTTCTCTTGGTCTGTAGTATTTTCATTTTCTTGAAGTGTGAATTGGATATATTTTCTTTTACTTTAAACCCTTTATCTCAGTGTTGGACTCTGAGTTACTGGAATAAGTTTCAAAGACAAATTGAGTTCAATAATACTACTTCTACTACTTAAAGTTTCTATTTCAATATTATTATTTCTGGCAAAAATGTCCCTTTGAACTGATCTTTTATTTATGATTATGCAAGAAATGCTGACATTTTTCTATATTGTTCTGTTCTATGCACATCATTTCTAGACCTTTATAGCTCTTCCTTTAAAACTACTATCTATTGAGTATGGCTTTTTAAATAAATAAAAGAACCAATTATATCTGGTAAAACCCAAAGTATATTTTAAAATATGTAAAAAGGTTCTATAAAACCAACTATATATATGTATATAGATATACTTAATTAAAATATGTTGCTGACTTATACAAATAAATACAAACATCCAGTGACTTTAAGATTTGCACCTTGATTTTCATGTCTGTAATAAATTTGGATGTACAGCTATTATTTTTCCCAGTAAAACAAAAGAAATACAAACTCACACTTTTCCAGTAGTTTTCAACTTATTTAAATCTATATCAATATTTCCCTGATTTAGAGCAGTGTTTCTAATGGCTTTCTCATCTGTGTCTCAGCTCTATATAAATCACACAAGTTTTTTTTGTTCAAAGCTTACTGGCATGTATTTTCATGTAGCTTACAGCACAGATAAAATCTGATTGAAGGAAAAGAAATGAGATACAGTAGGTAAGGGTCAAGGTTAACAGCTTTTTCTGCTTATGATCTGACTTGATTTCTTACTAGGCATTACAGTCCCAGTCTTCTTTTCCATTTAGCTGTTTCTTCATATTTATTCTTGTCTTTACAATATGTATCAGACATATCTCCTAACTGATATTTTTGCCACTACTCTTTTTCTTCCCTCTTCTCTGTCCTTCATCATCGGTCTTCAGTCTCTATAAAGCGTAGGTCTGACCCAGCAACTAACAATATTGCCCTTGTCCAATTTGTATCACCTGACCAAAACTGTTAGTCTTTGTTGCTTTTGTTTCTGCACCCATTCCCCTTTCCATGGACTTGGCTTGTCAACTAATTCTAACTGCTTTGTAACCAAAGGCCATATGTTTTATAACATTTGCTTCTTTCTTTCCAAAGCAGCAGTCCATCTGCAACAGTCCTTTACAGTTCATGTTACTATGGGATCCTAAAGGCAATTGACAGCACTATAAGTATTCACACAGCTGTGATCTCTTACTCTGGTACTCCACCCAGGTACACCTTTTTCTTGCTGCCTTGACTTTGCATATTACTTTATCTTATCCCCAGTGGAAGGACCTCTTCTCTCAGTAAAAATAATCTGTTTACTTGATTAAAGTAATGTAAATTCAGATATAAGTGGTCATTAAACTATGCCATATCCATAATAATTCCTTTGCAGAGAGGAGTTTGCTAATGTAAATGAGTTTATAATCTGAAGAATAAGGAGAGGAAAACTGTGGGACAGGGAAACATCCTGGGCTCAGAAGTCTACTCTAGTCTTTCCTATTTATTATGTATCTCCTTGCCTAACAAACAAGAGAACAGGGTTCACAAACCCACACTGCACTTCTGAGAAGCTGTGAACTCCTACTGAAAGGGCACCTCAAATTATATACAACAAGGTAGCTGCTCTAAGTCTGTTAGATTAAATAATTAAAGTTATTGTCCCTATTTAAACCATTTATATGCAAAAGATACTTGCTCTTAACCACAGTACCCATTTGGAGCCCTTTATATGTTTTTTTTTTTTTGTATTATTGAGCTGCAACTTGTTATTTTCTTATGTAATATCATGGTGGGATAATTATTTATTGAGTATTTATTAAGTAATTAAAGCAGTGGTTTGGAAACTTTTCTTTATCCTCTGAATAATGTTCTCAGTGTTAAATGAACTCTTAGAAGAGGAGAAAGCAGAACTGCTTTTGTTGAATTGAGAGGGCTGCCCTCATAATGCAGCTGGTTGTCCCCTATTCCAGACCCCTTGATGGCCAGGGAGGATCATGGTGACATAATTGTCAGCCACCACTATAAAGATAATGGATAGTAAGCATATTAATCCTAACTGTTAACCCAGACATGCAGAATTTACTTAGGAAGATCAAGCTAGCCAATGGTAAACACTAAATGTCTACCTCAGCTCTGTTAAAAATATTCTAGAAACCACAAATAATAAAAAGCCTCCCATTTATATAAAAAACACGCTCACAAATATATGGAGTAACAACAGGCAGAACCAGAAAACTGCTAGAAGAAATTGAATCATTAAACTATAACATGCTGATGCAACAGTGTTCAGAAGATGGAAAAAAGGTGACTGAGGCAGAGAGGAGCAAAAAACAACCTCTTTGAGTAGTCAGATCTTGAGTGCCCTTGCACTTAGAAAATGACCAGAACTGATGTGCAGCATTACATGAGGAGAGAAGAGGAAACCCAAAGGCCCAGGACAAGTATACTTAGTTTGAAAGGAGTGATGATCTCCAGTTTTTGGTTTGGGTGAAACTAACAAGTGTGATTGTTTTAAAAATGTTATCGTCATTTCCTTCAAATTTGCAGCAAATTTCAGGAAAAGCAAAAGAAAAAAGTCTTTTATGATAACTTTTCTTAAAGTAACAGTGTAGGTAAAAGCAATGTACCAGAAGTCTTTGAGAGTCAGGCGCAGGCTCTTGATTCTTTTTCCATAATCAGCTGCAGTCACTTTTCTGTACCTGAAGATTGTGTCCAGATGGAGCCTCCCACCCGGATAGTACGATGACAGAGAACAGGGATGGAGAAGGAGAGAAGCCTAGAGTCAAGGGCCAGGCTCACCTCCTGCCACCTCAGAACTTGCCCAGATCTCCCCAAGAAGACACACTGCTTCCTATTTGGCTCATTTTTCTGCCTCTCAGATGAGTTTGGCTACAGCAGATGACTGACCTTCAGAATTGGTAATCTTGGACACTACATGTGCAATTTATTCTGAACCTGGGCAAACTACAGTTTTTCCTGGATCATCTGAGTGCTGGATGCAGTAAATAAGACAATCTTCAGCAACTATGTGCAAAAAGCTTTCACTTTGGCTCTGGCACTTAAGGGAAAGAGAGTTGAGGGAACAGTGTTGCTGAGTACCTGCCACAGACCAAGTAAACGCAGTCCTCATGAGGAATGGCCTAGGAACAAAAGCACGCTTTTCAAATCTTAGGAGACTCCAAGCAGCAAGACACCAAGGAAAGAGCCCAGAGATGACTATTAGCTTCTGGAGCTCAATCCAAGATAAGTTCTCTTTCTAGGGCAGTTACTCTTGGCCCTGAAAAGAAGTTGCCAGAAGGGTTATTGATTTCAAAGCTACAAGCTGCTTGCAGGATTTGAGGTCTAGCCAGGGCCTCCAAAGGCTTTCAAGGTTAGAGATTTTTCCTGAGAATATAATGGAAGGCCATGGTTTTCCTCATAAATAGTAGTAATTAGTGTTTGAAGTTAAGTGAGTTAACATTTATAACAAATGCAAATCTTTTTTTGGCATATGAATTTCTTTTTAAACGCTTTTGTACAGTATGTTGACAAATTAATTTAGGGTTATGATTAGTAATTAATATTCAGAGTGTAGTGAAGCTGTATTTATACTGCTATTTCAAGATTTTTTTTAAGTTTTTTTTTTAAACCATGCTTTAGTGTAGCACTGTACATTAAAATATTCTCCCTTACTCATTTAGAGGAACAGGACGACGAGTTGACATTCGCCAGCAATAGAAGCCCAGCTGTTTAGCATCTGCCTTTCTTTGCAAATCAAATCTCTCTAAGAGACAGCAAATATCATAAAAAGAGAACATTACAGACTACTCATCTTATGCTGACTCCCTTTAGAAAGGAACAAAATTTATCCTACATGGCTTGTTTGAAACTGTTATGAAGAACTTCTAAATATTTAAAGGTGTGTGCCTATGTGTGCTTTTGTTGGTCACTTTACTTCACTTACTTTATTTCATTTGTCTTGCAGTTTGATTTACAGTCTGAGGTGACCCTACCTATTATGTCGGAATCCTTCCATGACATAAAATAAATTTCATCACAACAGAATACTTTTGGAAAAAATATGCATAACTAGTCTAACCTTTAAAGGTCACTCAGAAACTAAAATCTTTATTTGAATTCATTATGAAATCAATGAAACCTTTGGTTAAGATTCATGTAATTATAAATAACATAGGCAATCATGAGAAAAAATGTTTGTCATAAATCTCTCATAATTTCTGAAAGTTTACGTTTCCCTGTCACATGGTTAGACTTTCCACGCCCAAGTAAGACTATTGTACCATTACAGAGTATTTAGTCTGGCTGGCTGGCACACTGCCTAAGCTTTTATGAGTTAAAAAAAGATCATATAATCTGTCTTTTGATATTTTGGTTCATGTTTTTCAGCATGCTTGTATCTTTGCCAAGGAATGCGTATTGAGTCAAAATCCTCATCTTAACAAGCACCATGGAAAAGTTATAGGTAAACTAAAAACATGATAGTCAAAAGACATTTTTTCCTTTCTCAAAGAATATACCAAGATCTAGTTTCAGAATATATTCCAGTAACTATGAATTCCAGGAGTGTAAATCCTGATGGCTGGGCAATGCATGTGCATCAGTACCTAGCAGCACAAACGCCATGGTGATTTTCAGCAGCATTCTGTTTAGTTAGCAATCAGAAGGATCGCTTAACAATTCTGCTCAGAAACAACGAGGACAAAAAGCAGCTCGGATCAAGGATACCGTTTGATTTGCCTGCACTAATAAGTGCCATAAATTATTTAAGGAACTTCAAAGTCTTGAAACTGGTGAAGTACACCAGGGCAAAAGTAGAATTTGTTTATTTATTATCAATTATTTACACAGTATGTTTTACAACATCAGATGTGTAGACAAGGCATAATTCTGAAGAACGGTGCACAATAAAAAGTATATTATGTTAATTCCATGAAAGCTTAACGTAGGCCATCAAGTTGTGGAAGCCATTTGATGCAATATTTATAAATGTTTCAATAATGATCTCAATAACACTAAACAATAAGAAACATTCTGAAATATATACCTATTTATAATATCTGGGTAAGTAAGAAGCCACACAAACACAATTTCTGTGTAACTATGATACAAGAATTTCAAACCTACGATAAAAACATGATTCTTGCTCTACTCATAATATATTTGAAGCCCAGGGTCACACACAATAGATGAATCAAATCCACATCTACTCAAATAGGTCAGCCAAAAAATAAACACGTCAATCTTTCTAATCAAGCCAGCACTTCAAATCTAATATAGTAATTATAGATGAAAATGTTGCTCAGATTAAGAGCTACGTCCCTGGGATGCATGGAATGTATGCCAGGATGCTATTGTTTTCTGATGTGCCTCAGGTCAAATGTGGTAAACTTCACACTTTTAACCAGTGCTGTTTGTAACAGATTGAATGAAACAGGTCTACAAAAGAATCAATAAATGTAAAGACTGGAAAGAATTAGAGAGGCTCGTAGACTTGTACCTATTGTCTGGGGGAATTAGATGTCAGTTTGAGTATTATAACTCTGACAAAGGTTTCTAAGCTTTAATTTACTAAACATATAATGGGTAAAGGAAAGGCTGGGAAACATAGTCTGAATATATTATTTAGCAAACAGTTTAATGAATGTAAGAGACATTTTTATATTACTGACATACATTCCTCATTCATTTTTGGAACACTGTTTTTCAATGAAACACATTTTGTCTAAAACAGATTATCCCTAGGTTCCTTAAATTCCAAACCTATGATGGTATACTTAATGCCAAACAGTACACTCATGGGAACACACAGTACTCACCTGATGAAAGAAATGCTGGAAACTCTGTTGCTATAGTTCAGCAACCAAATGAAACATGATAATGACAGCAGAATTAAGTGAGTAATTCCTGGTTCAGCACATAGGCATAAACACAAGTGTTCACAGGAATTTTTATCTAGTCTTTGTTATTTTAGCCACAGGAAGAAATTTAGGAAAGCTTTGTGGCTGGCATATAGAAGAAAGAATCAGTACCTTTTTATTTATTTACTTATTTTTTATCCAAATCCATGGACTTAACTCTGCTTAACTCACAAAGTAGTTGTTCAGCCCTTATACACACACCAGATGCAATTTAGATAGGCTGCATCCTCCACACTTATCTTAGGAAAGGAGAAAACATTCCATTAATCAAAAACTAATGCATAAACACCCTTGGGAATAAATGAAAACCACATTGCAAAGTGAGAATTAGTGTTTTCTGTGAAACATGAAAGAATGACATGTCAGAAAACTAGCCAAAGGATCCAAGTAATAATCAACATGTTGCAGGCCAGAATTATTTGAGTCTCTGCTGACTTTTGCTGTACGCAGTTAGTAATGAGAGGCACAAATCTTACTGAAGTAAATAGCCCGTCTGATATTCCACAGTGCTGACTTCTAGCAAATAGATCAACCAACCAATCAATAAACAAATACTTAAACAAGGGCCCAAGAGTTATAAATTTGAAAGGGCTATGGAACATACAAAGATAGCCCCTTGTCTTCAAAGTGTTTATAATCTAATTATTTCTCAGGTAATATAAAACACAGTCAAAAAAACATTTGATGTGAAAATGCAGAGCAGGCTTGGCAGACTACACAGGCTCTAGTATAAACATTCAACTCTGAATATCAGAGCACAAACTTGAATAGTGGACACAAATTTGAATTTCATATAATTTGTCCATGTTGTAAAATTGTAAACTACCATTATGCATTTTTTGTGTAACTGAATCTAAGGTCTCACATAGGCTAGACAAACATTCTACCAACTGAGATACACACACAGCCTAAAATATTATTCTTGTCACTTTTTTCTATTTATTTAAAGGTATAAAAAATACTCTTTAAGTATGTAAGCCATACAAAAACAGGTTGTGTGACTGATTTGACCTAAATCTGCTCTAAAAACAATACGTGTGTAATAAATACACGATGCACTGGTTTCTACAATCATAAAATGAAAACTGCAAAAACTAGGAATTTTAAAAAGTAGATTAGATGCAGTTTCTAATCTAAAGTGTAGTTATAAGTTAGTTGAAGATAACACAATTATTCCACTTGCAATACTGAAATGAAATCTTGATAGGAAAAGGTCTTTGGAGCTCTGGCTTTATAAAAGTCCCTAGCACACACTGTGAGAATATTTAGCACAACTTTCAGCATTAAGAGCTGGAAATTTGTGTTGATTTCAACAGAAAGTGTGAAGCATTTATTAATAAATATGATACAAAGTAGCAGGCACTGTTTGGAAAAACCGGGTTCTAACCATTCCAAAGGATAAAAAAAAAATCATTCCAGACAAAACTAACTGGACTAAATTTAGCTGCTGAGATGGAACATGTTCTTCTTAAGAAGAAGGAAGGCGAGATCCCCACAGGATGAGTAGTCTGTGATGACATTTTAAAGTAAGCAGCATCTAAGAACTGTCTGGTCCTGATGAAGGTACACTTGGCTGGAAATGGCAAGGATCAATCGTTCTGAGAAAAGGTTTTGAGAAAAGGCAAAGGAGTAGGACGTGCCCAGCACTGAGAGGTCAGGGAGAACCTCAAAGAAGTTCAAGGAATAAGTTTGTAGCAGACTAGAAATAAGGATAGATTCATATTAAAGAAGGCTTTGAGTGATATCCTGAGACATTTGGGCTCAATCTTTATGCAAATGAGCGTCAAACATTTCAAGCTCTTATTATACAAGTGAAATTTTAGTAAAGCTGAATCTTCCTTATCACTCAAGTTCAATAATACTCTAATCACAAGATGAAAATTTTCATAAAATAATTTAAAGTCATATATTTATTTCTAAAGTCCTTCTGCTACTATTCTGAATAAAAACCAACTTGACCTGAAATGATGAAGGAGCCCAGCATACAGTAGATACTCAATAAATAGGTGAACAATCTTCTATTCCCTTTGGATCTATACCAATGCTAGAAAAGTAAAATAAAGTCTAATTCTGAAGTTTACAAGCCATTAAAAGAACTATTTTCCTCAGTACAACATGAAAATGTGGAACCCTTAAAAATTTCTAATCTTGTGTATATACAAAGGAAATTCATTCCTTTGTAATGGGCAAAATGTGACTTATTTGGTTATTTCATCAATAAAAAATCATTTTCAGTTTTTTTCAGTGAAAAATTTTATTTAGTAAGACACAGTACATGAGGGAAAAAAAAATGTTAGAATTCGGAAACAATCCTGACATTTAAACTTGACCTCTCCAGGTAAATTCAGTCCTCAAATATCCATTGGCCTGTTATTTGTCATCAGAGTATAGTTATAACTGGATTATTGGCTTCACTTGCCCTTAAACCCTGTTACAGTACTGTGCTATTATGAACCACATAAAATGAAGTGCTTAGAGGACATCCAATTATAACCTCACTGAATGAGGGGCTAGAAATTCTATTTGGTTTCAGGTGTAAGATACGGTAAGGTTTCAGAGGTGAGGTGCACATAAAGAACAGTGCACAGTTGTTTCAAATGGTTGTGTGCTGACTTTTTGACACTGTTTTCTGTAGTTAACCAAGTTACTTATATGCTCAGAGCCAAACCAGAAAACTTTCCAAAAACGATATTATTCAAATAAATTAATGTAGAAAGTATGTATTGGGTCCAACATTTAATGTTCTTTTGTCCTTAATTTTACAACTAAGCTCAAATTAATAACTGTACACAAATACATTACAATGAAAATATAACACAAAATGCAAAATATAATGTTGGTTAATTACTGTATCGCATTGCTCATTTTAGTGATTTCCTTCTAAAGGAAACAACAGAACAGTTTCTCTAAATCCTAAAAACAAAAAATAAAAAATTCTCTAAGGGCAAAACCCACAAAACTGTATTTGCAAAGATTCACATACCTGACTCATCCACTCATAAATTGGGCCCTAAGGAGGTGAGACAAAAAGCACCTTAGCACTACCCAAAGCACGGGCGCCCTTGTGGACCAGAAAGTTCCATGAGCACACTCGGGCTGGCTGGCTAGACACACACATACATGTACACACACACACACACATACATACACACACACACGATTACAGATTTATGGGCATGACTAATTATGCTTCTTCAAACACTGTGGTCCACACCCTTTGGAAGTCTTCCAGACCACCAACTTTTGACTTGTATGCGGGTGAATTGAAACCATGCTCTCCTAGACGTATGCCTACAAACGCCTCAGAAATGAGCCTGGGACTCTGTGCCACCCACAAAAACATCTTCTCATCTCGAGGTCACATGTTATGCTGTCTCTGTGTCTGATTTCCCAGCGGGTCTTGCCCCTCAGTTTTTGGCATTCATTTGTGTATAATATTAAAAAAAAAAAAACTATACACTGTAGTATTTTTCTGCTAGGCAAAATTTTATAGATATAATATACAGACTTAAAATCTCCCACTCATTATAGAATCTATGGTTCACAGAATATTTTGTATGATACAAAAGTGTAAAGCATTAATGTACTGGCAGCATTTGAGCAACCATTTGTACCTAATCCAGAAAAATCTCACCAAGCTAGAGTTACACAGTCTTCTAGCACAGGAAGAAAAGCTATAACGTATCACAGATCAAAGTCACCTGCTACATTCTATCACAATTTTAGCGAGCATAAAACATACATGATAGAATTGTGTTAAATGTAATATTTTGATTTTCTAATATTGCAAGAATTTAATTTAGTTTTATTCATTCAGACTTACACCTTTTACTTAAATGTTTTACTCTATAAGTTATTTTACACATTCCTCTTAATTAAAGTATAAATTTCTTGAAAACTTGATTTATACACAAATAATGGTTAAGATTAAAATGGCAGATAGAGATAGGTGATAAGTCGATATAAGCCAATCAGTAAACAGTCATTGTGCATGTATAGCACCTCCTAGGACATGATGTTTTGGAGAAGACTAAATATTATGGACTCGTACCATATTAAGCTTTTTCTTTGCCACTATTTAGTGTTTTATCACCCTTACCATTGATATCATCAAATCATTATCCTTTATTTTTGACACTTTACATTTAATTAATTTAATAATATGCAAAAGACAGAATAGCTCACAAAGTTATATTCAACCCACTTCAAAATAATTACTTCAAGTTAATATTTGAAACATATAAGACCCACTTCTAGTAGGCTGGATACCTATGGTGGATGTGCCCATGATTTTATTAGGTAATTAAGAATGCTGGAAGAAAGAGAACCATTTCTGGGTGTCTAATTTTAGACTGCTTGGATACCAAAAAGAATCTGAAGAAATGAGAGGCATTTCAACTCTCTCATGTATAGATATGGAAACTGAGCCTAGTCAGTTTAACTGACTTAAGTAAGTTCACATAATTAGTGACAAATTCTGGGTCAGAATGTAATTTTTCTGACTCTCAAAAGTACTCCCCCTGGTGATGAATTTTTTGTAATATTTATAACATAAAACATAACATATGCATAACATATAATAAATTACATGTGATATGTATTTGTTTAGCTGTCTCATTCTACCTCTCCAAAATTACTGAGACCTTAAAGATTATATCTTAGGACAAACCGTCAGAGTTAAACATTTAAGTATAGTATAACAGTACAAAAAAAGGCTTGGACATCTACACTTCATTTTTGGTGCTGTTTCACATGGATTGTTGTTAACATGCCACAAGCTGTAGACACTTAAAAATACTGTTTAATTTTCTTTAATCCATTTCATTTTATGGATCTAAAATGGCCATCAGACAATAATACAGCAGTCTCCATAAGGGATAAATTGTTACTGCTTGACAAAAAACTCCTTTTATGCTAGAAGAGGGAAATATAAAAATGTCTTTTTCATATAATTATATTAAAAAATGTGTTAGTGTGTGTTTTCTCATATTACAGCTGCTAGAATGTTTTTAAAGCCACTGACTTAAGAGCTTCTCTTACTTTCCTCATTTTTTCCTAATTAATTTCTGTTCAACCAAAGAATTCTTTCCTTTTATGCCTTCTGCTATAATAGCAGTGCCTTTGTAAAATCAGTAAGTCCATTTCTGAGTTAGCAAATATTTAGTTCCTACAGCAAAATTCAAATCTCCTTCTACTTAAAAGCGGACAGTGTTCACATACAGAGGATAAGCTTTTTTAGATATTAATAGCACTTGATCATATGGGAAAGTATCTACTATTAATACATTTACTAAATTAGTTCGGATAATGGTTTTGCTTTTATTTATAATTATTTGTTAAATATGTTGAAAGAGATTTAGAGTGAATTTGGGATGTGATTTTTCTTCAAAGGATTTCTGTTTTTCTGTTTTCTCATATTTATTTTAGATTTTATTTATACTTTAGATATCCAGGTTAATGAGGTTTCTTTTACTCTTCTCAAAGTTTATAGATTATTATTTTTAATCTTTTTTTTTGTGCTCTGGATAACTGCTTCCCTTTTTAAAGGATAAGGGAGGAAAGCCTGTTTAATTAAATAATACAGTCAAACAACTGCTCTTTTTACACTACAATTGCTTCAATATTAAAAAAAAGGCAAGGCGTAAAATTCAACTAATTACATTTATTAAAGATCTGAAGAAGCAGTGCTATCTCTGCCAATACCTCCTACCTCCACCCTCACACCAACTGCCTGAATTTTTAAAAATCTGGAGAAATAAGATGTCTCACACAAATTATTCAAAAGGGTAGAATTCCATATAAGTACATATAATATTTATGAGATACATTAGGGTATTTTTTACCCACGGTATCTAAGCTCATATAAACAGAATTATCAAAAACAAAAACTATCTTACTGACATGAATTGGCAAACAACTAAGAGAAATGCAGTAATCAGTATTGATCAAGAACTCAGTAAATTATTGTGTTAAACCTATACATTCATTGCATGTAGATATGGCCTAGCATGACTTGTCAGTAAATAATATGTAACAACTATAAGAAGTCCCAATGAAGTAAGTCATCTTCTGGTACTAAAATTAATACAGTAACTAATCTTTTACTACTAAAATATAACCCATTTTCCTTCAGTATGAATCCAATAGCATTGATCTATGCATTTTAGAAAGTATTGTTTAAAACTGGCCAATTTTATAAAAGTATAACGCTTAATAACTATATTTTGAGAATTATTTTATCAATTTTATCCAAGTACTTGTATCTCTTGTACTACTAAACCTGTTAACTTTCTCTACCCTTCTGACAAACATTGACAAAAAGTTAATGTGAGTATGTTTCATCTCCAGTGGTTGTCTACACATACCCACCCACCCACTGACAGATGCGCGCGCGCACACACACACACACACACAAGCATGGGCATGCAAACATATGCAAGAGATTAAAGACATGAAACCGTCATTTTAGTATTTGAGGTCAAAAATACTATTTAACAAAGAGTTTTTCATATATATGTATATATGTATATATATATGCTTACAATTATAATTCAGGTTAGAATTCATTACTTTTATTATTTTTACAATAAGTAGAAAAATCTAATGTATTGGTGAAATGTAGCTCTATTGATAGAAAAGCAGATTTTTAAAGGCACTTTTATTTCCAAAATAAGCTGGACATTTTTTTAATCAGGTTTTTGTATTTTCTATATTCAACCAGTATTTCATTTTGAATTACTCAAGCACATTGCAAAGTGTATGCACTATCACAAGAGGTCAAGTTTCACTCAGTGAATCGATTCAATATGAGAAGCAGATATTTCCACAGAGGGAAGGAAATTGCCTTAAAGTCAGTTGGCATCATTTTGTTTCAGCTTCTTGCTCTGAGTGGAGGGACCAGACACGTACAGTGCACTGCGCTGCTTTGGAGAGCACAAGGCTTAAAGGGCTGTTAGGAAGAGTAATAATGGAGTTATAACTGACGAGCTCTCTGTCTGTTGAGACTACTCAAAAAAGACTAACAAGATAGCGATGGTTAAAGTAATGGCTTTGTTTTCTAGGTAAGAATGGAAGTTGTGGGTTTTCCTCTCTTTCTTTTTGAGTTCTTCACTCAAATGCTGACCTTAAATTTAGAAAAGCCAAAGATTCAGTGACTCACACTACCTTTGATCAGATTTTCAATATAGTCTAAATAACAGATCATTGTAAAGAATATGTAAAACAGTTTCTGTTCAAACAGTGATAAGTGTTTGAAAAGAATGCTCTGTTTACGCTACAGTGCCATCAATGTAAAACTTTGTTCAACTGCTGATCTGAAGCTGAGGATGGCACCAAAGTTAATGGAACTGAGAAAATAGGTTATATTGCTTGGATGACTGATTAGACAAAAGGAAGTAAATGAGATAATTTTAAAATTGATGGAAGACACCCCAAGCCATATTTGCAACTCTACTTTTGACAGCATCACATGATTATAACAAAATAATTTTAGCTCGTGAAAGAAGAGAGATTGATCATTCTAGTCTGTATCATTTCTTCCCTGTGAGGATTAGCTAGGTGGTTCAATCTATACCTACTACAAATTAAGACAAAGAATACTGGGTCATTTATGACAAATATTGAAATAGCCTGGCTATGGTTTTCTTAAAAGATTTGGTTAAATTCTAAAATTCATTTTAATTTTTTTGCATTGAGGTGATAAGAAATTCACTCAACTTCTGAAAAAGAAAATACTCAACTATCCATTCTTTTATAGTGTTATATTCTGAGCTTTATTAAACATGTTTTATTAAGTGCCTATATCTGGGGTATATGGCAACTTTAGAGACTTTTATGCTTCTGTATGATTTTATCTTGCTTCTACATCAAATTGTAAACTCTTTAAAGAAACATCCCATGTAGCTCCCTAGAGGTGCAGTCAAGTGATTTGCATACTCAATAAAAGGATTTGATTAACTTCTATCTCAGAAATTTCAGTCTTAGAAACCTAGAAATCTATAGGGAATGAACTTGTAATAACCTTCTGGTATAGCCTGTTTTAAAAACCTCTCCTGTACAAAAATATTCTGCTTGTCTAACCTAAAGCACTCTTGCTGTCATTTCAAACCAATTCTTTTAACACTGAACTTCTTGAAGTTTAAGATTCAAACCACTGGTCAGCATTTTTTAAAAATGTATAAAACATTTACGTTGGAATAAAAACCAGATCTACTTTCTTTTCAGAATGAAAATATGTAGCTATTGAGCTACATGGCAAACACTTTTTGTACTTTTTACATAGAATATATTTGTAGTTTTAACATAGAATATATTTTTAACTTTAGTAAACTTATACAGGAGGATATTTTAACACTTGCTATTTATTCCCTACTAAAGAATGTAAAAGACCAAGTAAACTAGAACACATAGTTAAAAAAAATTATGTATACTAATATAGGTATACTAACATATTATGATAGAAAAATATAAGTAGTACTAATATATTATGATAGATAAAGTTTACTGCTTTTTCAGAAATAACTCCCACAACCTTGGCGTGCTTCTACTTGGGACACTTCTGTATGTACGTAGTGAAGGTGAAAATGCTGATTAAAAAATGGACATGAGTTATCTGGTCTCTCTGTATGTTAAACTTCAGCTGAAATAACTAGAAAAGAAGGAAAGGAAATTATCCATACCCAATCCATTCCTTATCATTCTTGGTGACTTCCCTTGAGTTCTTGGGAGTAGAAATTATTTCTACCAAAATAGTCCATAGTTCTACAACTGAATATTAATGGATCAAAATGAAGGTTCTTTCCACAAGCAAGAAATATGCATAAGGTTCTCTATCTCCATCCTTTCTGAGCACGAAAGTACAAAATGCTTTAAATAATTGGGTAAAAATAATACATTTTTCAGAAGTATTCTGTATTGATTAAGTTGTCCTCAATATTTCTTGGGAAATTCAGGATTCTAAAATACAGTTCTAATTTGTGAAAACCTAACTTCATCTGCATATTCATTCTTTTCAGTTATTAATGTAATTTAACTATTCAAGTTTCATGCAATATTCTCATCAAATTGATAGATATTTCTCCAAGTAAAATAAGATTCAGTCCTATAAACATATGATTTTTATACATTTTATCTTATTTTTTTTCATATACCACCAAAACTAAAAGAACACTGAATTCAAATTGCACATTTTAGGTATTTCCTATAGTAACTGCCATTTTTCAGTCTAAGTGAAAACATTTTAGAGGAAAAATAAGTCATAAATCATAAGGGAAATTGCTCTTAGCTAGATTTAACTTGAACACATGTTGGAAATCTGACCACATCATTGGTTTTTTTTTTTTTTTAAATTTTAAATGAGTCATTTAGTCCTTCAAAATGCTAATAATGATACTGAAAGAAAATATTTAGATGAATTATGACTAGTAATTTCAGAATATCAGAGGCTGTCTTTTCAATGAATTCTAGTTTTAATCAGTGTAGGAGAAATGCTACAAAGTCAAACAAAGTTAACTAAATATACTGACTTCTAGTTAGAATCCCCAAATGGCTGAAACCAAACAGCTAGTCTGTCCATTAAGGTATTATGAATCTAATATTTAATCATAATGAATCATAATACATGTAGCTTTAAGTTATTCCATTCTGGGTCACATTTATTTGATTACCTTTTGAGTTCAATCATTTTTCTAATTAGAATAATTTAATTAATAAAAGAATCTGCAAGCAAAAGTGAAAAAGGGTTTGTCCTGGTTTTTCTTTAGCTAATCATAATAAATTGTTGGTGTGTTGTGTTGAAAACATATTGCATGTTTTTTTGCAACACTAGATGATTATAATAAGTGGTACGTAAGCTAACTAACCATGTGTCTTACGAATTCTTTTTACACATTCAATCTTGCTTTATCCTCCCAACAAAGCTAGCAGTGAAGCGTTTTACTGAGGTGGAGACTGAGGCTCATAAAGTTCCCTAAGAACACATACTAGGGTCTAGGTGCAAAGTCAAAGTCTCAAACATTACTGTAGCTAGGTCATATTACTGTCATTTGAAATAACTAGATCACCAAAGCTACAGACAGCCTGATAAATATTCCCAGTGTAGAAATACTGACCCTAGACCTCAACCATTGCAAGGCTTTCCTGGAATAAAAGTTTCTATTAGAGCAATCTTATTTTTAATGAACATCTATTTCTGCATTTAGTATTGCTATCTTACTCTAAACTTTTCATTGACATCAAGGAATGTATGCCTTTGTATTTTCTATACTTTACTACCCTGAATTTGTTATTTTTTCTTAACATTTTAATAGGGAGTCATTTGTTTACCCAAAATAAGAATAAAAATCTACTGGTATAATTTATGCATCGAGAATAACAGAAGATATTCTTGAAGGAAGGAATTACCCTGCAAATAATAATGTATTTTAAAAAATCCTCCAAACCCGGCTCTTTCTTAAAATCATGAGTGAAACTTTCTTACCCCTTCCCACTGCTAATTTATGAGGCTATGGTCTTGCAACTAGATAATGTAGTATTTTCCATTGGCAGTAACTCCGTAAAAGAGGAAATCGATTTTATAAATTTATGTTAAGATTTTTCTTAGTCAGAAAACTGTTTATACCCTGAGTATCTAAGTATGTGCTCAGTGATTTCCCTTTTAAAGTTCAACATGTTACCTATTAAATTCATTCAAACATTTAAATTCATTCAAACAAAACTAAATTTAAAAAACACAGTAAATCCACAAACATAGTAAAACTTTTAGAACTTATTTTATTCTTCATGAAGTAGTATTGTACATAGACTATGCATTATACTATAATTTACATTTACCAAAGGTAAAGTGAAAATAATGCTTTAGATAAACATTCTGACATAATATGATTCATATATTATAAAACAGTGGTATTTAATTAGAAAAGTGGTCTAGACATAAATGAAGTAAATCACAGCCAAACTGAGTAAGTGGTTCTGCTGAAAGTCAGTTAACTTTTTTTTTAATAGTAAATACCTACTACAAGGTCAATCTTTGGGATTTTATATTGTATTATAGAATTTCCTTCCAGAATATTACATTCTACTATTTTACATTTTTGTTTTTGTTTTAGTTTTGGGTTTGGTACTGGGGATTGAACTCAAGACTTCATGCTTGCCAAGCAGGTGCTTATGCCACTGAGTTAAATCCCCAGCCCCTATTTTACATTTTTTAACAGGTTTGATTAACTATAAAAATGTGGTCAAATACTAAGCACATCAGAAGTTTAGTTTTGATCTCCCCACTAATACTGGTTTTGTTAAAAAACAAAAAACAACAATAAAAAAAAAAAAAAAAAAAAACAGAAAAACTGAGCCCTGTGACTCCTGCAGAGAAAAAAGAGAAAAACAATTAAAGACTCCCATAGCAGGGCCCCATCTTCCAGCAGAAGATTTGGGGAACATTTTTTTTTTATTCATAGAGGGACAAATCAATGTCTTAAGGCTGTTAAGTTTAGTGAGTCAGAGTAGGCTTTGTTTTCTATTATTTCTCATTGTTAGGTTCAAAATTCAAGGGAAACAGTAAAGGAAGAAATGAAAGAGTCCTTATTTGTTTATGTATACAGAACACTTGACTGCAGTTCCTAAGAACACTGTTTCATTCTTTCAAAGCCTTTGTTTGTTGGGTTATCTGGTTAAAGTTAGGTTTTGATTTAATACCACAAAGCAGGCTCATATGTCCATGCAGATAAGAAATACTAGATTATCTATTCTATTAAATTTTTTGTAAAATTCATCAAGAAATCTCCTAAAGTTAGGTGATAGACGAGAGGTAAAATAAAATAAAAACGAATGAATTGATGTGATTTGTAAAGGGAAATAATAAGATTTTAAAATGAAACAAAATTAAGTAATATCTAATAAAGGTAGTTCCCACTAAATGTACCTTTAAAAATTATTTTTGTCAATTAGTCCAGTAAAAATAATTTATATGTGACATGTATTCTGGCTAATATCGAAATAAGAAAGGTCAAGGGCCTGGGATTTAGCTCAGAAGGATAAGCACTTGCCTGGCAAGTACAAGGTCATAAGTTCGATCCTCTGTACAAAAAAAAAAAAAAAAATACAAGAAAGGTCTGATCAGTATTCATATAGGTGGACTTCATGAAACTTATCCAAGTTAGAGAAACTTAAACATTTTATTATATATCAGGAGATGTTATAAGAAAAAATGGAAAGATTCAATTACAGTGTTTTGTTTTGTTTTTAATTTGGTACCAGGGGTGGAACTCATGACCTCCCAATTGCCAGGCAGGCACTTAGGCCAGTGAGCTAAATCCTGGGCCCTACTATATAAATTTATACTGAACAAAATGTCAAAGTTGGATTTGAAACTGATAACTAAAGTGCTACACTAGATAAGCATCACAATAACTGTAATCTTGGGGAAAAACACAGATGCAAGTAATGCAGACATATGGGTAAGATTACCATCCTCCATAAATATGTAACTTAATATCAACATTTTCAAGTTCAAATCTTTTGATAAATCTGAGGAAAAGCAAGCATTAAAATGTTATAAATAAAAATAAACTTTACAATGCAGCATTTTCTATAATACATTAAAAGGAAATCCTTCAATTTTTTTTTAATAGTGACCATAGGTCTTATTTACATTTCCAGTGTGTGTTCAACTCTAATTAGGGGGGACTTCAGTCCCACAAACACTAAAGCAAATACTTAAAACAAGCTGTAATTTAGTGAAGTGGATGGATTCTTGCCCATAATACCAAGCTGATACCATCTAACCTGGGAAAGAACAGAAAAGTGAATTTGAATGCAATATCTGAAAAAAATGACAAAGGTTAGTATTTCTTGACTAAGCCACAAATGTATTCAAAATGTATATAAAAGTCTAAAAATATAGCAGCATCGCACTGTTTAACAATTTGATTTATGGTGTTAAATAACATTTAGAAAACAATAAAGAACACACTGAAAAACTTCGTATTTTACATATACATATGCAAACATGTTTTCTGAACTTGAAACGAGTCAAATAAGCAAATCTAATGCAGAGATTATTTTGGGTTTTGCAAGATGTTTTGTTAGATTATATAAATTATCATGGTATATTAATAGCTAATAGGAGACATTTTAAAACTCCTGCTCTGTTGTGTATTGTACAAAAGAATATAGTGTTATTCCTAAATTGCCTTTAAGGACACAGCATTTGAACTAAGAAATGCCTCCATAGTGCTTTTTTTTCATTCTATCTGAAGGATATTTTAGAATTAATTCAGCTGAAAAACAAAACCATACAGGCTGACCTACTCTGGTTTGAGTTCATCTTGGCCATACATTCCAAGTGAGTTTAAATGAACAGGCATTATGTAAATAGCCATTGCTAAATAAAGGCAGCTCTCGTGCATTAATCCAAGGCCTGGGGTGCTTCTAGACCAGGCTGGAGACAATCCCAAACACCTGGCTTTTGAAAGACCACCAAGGGGATTAAGTGAAAAGAAGTCCTTAAAAGCATTTCAATATTAAATCTAACAAATACAAGATTGAGGTATGTTTTGCTCAGCAATTCATAGTTTATTTTAGTTATTTAATACAAAAATTCTCACCTTGAAGGCACTAAACTGTTCTTAAGAATTAAGACACTGCAAAAGTCTGCTCAAAGCAACTGTTTTTATTTATTTCTCTAAAATATGTGATACTTTTCCTTCATTTTTACACTGACTTTTGCTTTTAAGTATTTGGAATTGAAATTTTATAGGTATATGGAAGTGAAATAATAGAACCATATAACCTGTTTCTGATAAATAGAAATTAACTAGAAAAAATTTTAGAATGCCTAATTTGGTCCCCAGATAAATACACAGTCATAAACGTGTTAAAAAAAAAAAAAAAAAGGTTAGAGGCATCAAAAACACTCTAAAAAATTATAACGAAATTTTTACTATTTTTGAAAAAAGAATTAGGTAATGAGTTTCAACTTAAATTTTTTAAACCACTTAAATGAAAAATTCATGACTAACAAAATCATTATTATTCAGTTTAAAAGGGAAACACAGAGTTTTTGAGAAATTACAAGACCTAAAACTAGAGAATTCCTCAACACCCAGGACATGGATTTTATGCAGTGTTCATATGATATTTGTAGGTTCATATTTCTTTAATTCTATTAAACGTGTCCATGGGGGATGGCTACTGTCACAGTGCTTGAATCAGTACAAAAGCCACAGAGAAGATCAACAGTGTTGTGAAGGTAATGATCTTTCACCGGCCTCCAAGGAACTGGCTGTAAAATTTATAAGGAAAGTTCTATCCCTGGCCTACATAATTTTTTGGTGAGGCAGTAGAAATTGATGTCATCTATCTAAAAGAATAAAAGTGGGCAATTTAGCTATCTGAATTTTCTCAGCTACTACAAATCTTAGAGACATCTGGGATTATTAAAGGCACACAAGTTTGAGTTGGATGGATGTGCAATTCAATAATGTATTTACTGAATAGTTGCTGTGTATTATGCATTAAACATGATGCTGTATTTTGTAGGAAGGAACAATACAAAATACCAATCCTGCCCATCATATGCTTATAATCTATCATGAAGATACATATATTTTGAGTACATAAAATATTGAGTGACTTAAAAGGAGATCTTAGAGCAAAAATTCATTCTGAAACATAAAATATTGCACAAGAATCTATGTCTGTTACCCATGGATTAAATCCTTTGGCTCCTCTGAACTTATTTGTTGTCTGAATCTCAAAACTTTCTAAAAGCAACATCAATTTAAACAGTTTGGTGAGTAGAGCCAAAAAAATATGTATGGCAGGTATGTCACATGATTCAAAGATTACTGTGCAGCCACCTAATATGAGACTTTTCAGGGTGTCCCCAAGTTGATCAGAAAAGTTCCCCAAGTAGTGTGAAGCAGAAGCATCAGTTTGGCTGAGCCAAAGTACAGTAAGCAGAACATGGTGCAGAAGCATGATTTTGAGCATCTCCGTCCTGATACTTAGTAGTGACTCCAGGTACAGGTGCAAAATTTGTAAGATACTTTCTACATTGGGAAAAGCAGTGTTTGAAGTCACCTACTATGGCTCAATTTGGGGTCATCCAAACATTAAAAAATTATAAACTTGTCCCAAGGTCTGAGTGGCATAACCTGACAATAAGGATGGTAACAACTCGTACAAAACAACAGGGACAGTGAGCTTTTATTAAGCACCACCAGTTCCAGCCTGGCTGGGATAAACACAAGACAGAGGCCTCTGTTCCCCCGACATGTTTTATCTCACTCGTAGGTCACTTTTACTTGAAAGTGACACTAATCACTTCTAGAGTTATAATATCTCCCCTGCCCATTTTATAAGACCTGAATAAAATACTTCAACAAACTTTCAAAAATTTTTATGTCAAAAAAGTTCGGACACCTGTAAAACTATGGAAATGTTAGTGATTGCTTTTAACAAATAATGACAATTTAAGCTTTTGAATCTAAAAGAATATTCATTTTAAAACCAAAGAAAATACTCTGTATTCTTCAATCATAATGTTAATGATAGTTAAAACTTATTGAGTACCAATTATGTAGCAGGCATCATATTGACTTCTTTATGTGTAAAAACTCCTTAAACCTCTTTACAGACCTATAAAGTAAGTCCTGTCATCTCCTTTCTGAAGATAGTGACCTTGAACAACAGCAAGTAGATAATGTGTTCAAAAATCACAGATACTAAGTGATGGACCTGTAACTCAAACACTGAATTTCACAGATTTGAATTTTCATTTTGAAGCCTGCACTCTTCACCACTACACTATATTCTCTCTCAAATCTGTAATTTATGTGTTCATTCATTTTCTCATCATTATTTATTAAACACACCCTGTAAACCAGACGCATCATCAAACCTTTTTCTGTGCACACATGGTTACTAGTCTAACAGTATGTGACCTATGAGTGTTTTACGCTGTACGTTTCAGAACAGCTAAACAAAACATTGTTAACTGTATCTAAACTATTAATGATACCTCAAAATATTGGTAAATAAAACACTGCTTAGGGCACAGTTAATTTTGATCAAACGAGTCATCCACCCTGCAACACAAAATGGTTAGAGCTACTATATAGCAATTCATTTTCGGTGTGGCAGGGGAGGTGATTTCATCTGTGTAGAAAAGATCCTGGTCTCAAAGCCACCAAGACATCATCTCAGTGTTTCATGCAAATGCATAAGGAGTGCAAAAGCATATTGCTTTTCTTTGGGATGAATTACTGCCTTTTGTGATTTAGGGTCTCAGCAAACCAACAATAGTGGCTCATCCTACAGTGCTCTCCTGAAGACAAAGCAGGCCTAGCCTTATACAAGCAATCATCTCCAACAGAGGTATCATTTCAGCATCACCTATCTTTATAGTAGGAAGAAAACTGACAAACAATTGTATGCTTCCCTGTGTTGTTGGTGTCTCATAGGCAGAGGAAAAAAATTAAAGGGTCTTCCTCGAGGTTATTTTCAGATGTTTTAAATAGGTCACATTCCTATGGGTCTGCCTCTTTATTCTGGTGGCACTTCAGTGAAAGCACTCTGCAGAATGTCTTCATATTATAATTATGTGATGGATTAATGGAAAAAAAGCCTTAAAAATGTTATGTTTCTAAACAGGTGAAATTATGAATTGCTCTAAGTATGTGAGATGATGGATATGTTAACTAGCTTGATTATAATAATCAGTTCACACATACATGTATCTCAAAACATTGTTGTGTATCTAAAATGTATGTGAACTTGTCAATTATATTCAGTAAGTCAGGAAAAGAAAAAAGAGCACGGATAAAGTTGAGGAATTGGGATAAAAAAAAAATTTTTAAAAACTGTGTGTTCACTAGCATGTAAACTTTCCTATGGTTTGCAAACATGTATCTGCATCTATCTATACATCTATAGTTACATCTGTCGTCTTCTGTTTTGTTTTGTTTTTTTGCCGGTACCAGGGATCAAACTCACAACCGCACACTTGCAAGGCAGGTGCTTATGTCACTGAGCTAAATCCCCAGCCCTGCTACATCTATCTTTATCTGTATCTATATATGTATCTGGGGGGCGGAGGGAGGGAGGGAGAGAGAAAGAGAGGGCGAGCCACCAATAAGATAAGATATATAGATGTCTCTAAATTTAAGTGAGACAGAACTGAGGCCTAAGGTAAGAAAGGAATTTGCCTGGAGTGTAAGCATCAGTCACTCAAGTCAACCTCAGGGCTGGATCCGCTTCCAATGAAATCCTTAAAAAAATGAAAACACAAAACATAGTAGGTTGTGAACAGTCATGATTAAAATTAACTTCTAACACAATGAAAAGATAAAATACATAATGATCATGTTATGTGGCTTAAAATGCATTTTCCCAAATGCTGTCATGTGCCAGATTCTTACTGAACAAATTTAATCCTCATATGTGAAAGCCCAGAGAATAGACTGTAAATTCATTAAACTGTTTGCTGTCTTTAAAAGGTTTTTTTCCCTTATGTAGAGACAGTGTATAATAAATTAACTATTCCAAGTGAAATAATGAGAATGTCAATACTTGTAATAAAACTTTTCTTTAAAAAGTTGAAAGAAGAAAATGAGTGCAATGAAAACATTTTTTTCACTTCCCTTTAGATATTCTTTCAATTAGAAAGAAGACCAATCTTAAATTATAGCTACCAATTAATTTCTCTGCTCTGGAAAGTGAAGTAAGCACCTTTCATTACATTGGATAGCAAAACTGCTTGCTTATACACGGAACCTCCAGATTCAATGATCTAGAGTTTTCCAGTTTCAATTATTTTCTTGATTTCCTAATATCAGGCCTACCGCCTTCTCCTTGGTGAGCTTCATTCTGATCCTGAAATATTTAACTGACTTTTTCTGATATTGGAGATCACTCAGGTAGTCTGAGCTTGAGGCACAACTTCGTGTGCCTGTGGATGTGCAGGTGTGACTTAATAACCAAGGAGGTTTTCTTCAGAAGAAATCAGGAGGAAAAACTCAAAATCAGTCCCAGCTTTGAGGTAGGGAATTCTCCAGAGCTTTTCTTTGTCAGCTATATGCACTTAGATTTTTGTTTCAAGAATCCCAAAAGAATAAAAAGGAAAATAAGCAATTGTTTCCTCATTAATTCCACAAAGTAAATTTCTAATGTATGATCTTTAAGTTTGCTCTTATGTTTTATTGATCTATAAATTTAGGAAAAAATTCTTAGTTTTACATGCACTATCCTAAGTATCGAATTTATTTAGTTAGTGGATAGGGAGAAATTTCATTTTTAAAAAAATTAAATTTAGCTGTACATTTCAGATATACATAATAATCATATTCAGCATAGGGAATTTGTACCTGTACATGATACATTTTGATTCCTCTTTTTTTCCAAGGCTCTTTCCCTCCTTCAAACCTCCCTTCCCACATCTATTTACAAATTTTGTTTCCATTTTATCCTTAATTGTTTTTTTCTTTTCCCTTCCTTCCTTTACTCCCTCTCCCTACCCTGCCTTAGTTGTTCTTTCCTTGTGAACAATTTCTTCCTATTTCACAATATCTATTGTGCATTTAGGTCCTTATTTACTCTTTCAGTTCCTGACACCAAGGAGACAATGTGATGTTTACACATGTGAATCAGATCTATTTCACTTAAAAGAGTGTGATCTCAAATTGCATCATTTACCTAAACATGTGTCCATGTTCTCCATTATGGCAGAGAAATACTCCATTATATTAAAAAAAAAAAAAAACCACATCTTCTTTATCCATTCCTCAGCTGTTGGACATTTGGGTCATTTCAAAGATTTAGCTGTTACAAACTGTGCTTCTATAAACATAGGTGCACATATATCACTGTGGTACGATGATTTTACTTCTTCTGAGAAGCTACCCAGCAGGAGAATAGTTGGGTCAATAAGATCTCTAATCCTAGTTTTTTGAGGAATAGGGAGAATTTCTTGAAACACAATTTGATCATCAAGATAAACAAGATGAATAAACAAACCACAGTGTTTGAGTAAATTAATCTTAGTTTCTGGAAAAGATAAATTTTTAACTATCAATTTGCATAAATTTTGCTCTTTGAATATTGCTTTAAAATTTATAAAAACTAACTATAACATATTTTTCAAAAAAAGTAGCAATGTTTTTCTAGTTAGTACCAGCAAAGAAACAACTCTAAAGTCAACAGTTAAAGGATACAACATAAAAATATTCATCAGTACTCCAGGCATAATTATGGAGAACTTATATATAAATGAAATTTTTCTAAATATTTATTTGCACATTATTCCAAAACCTCTTGTAGATAACTTACTTGTTCTCACTTTTTTCCTGGTTCTCACTTTTTGCTGGTTTGTGTAACAAGCTATACTTAATGATATTCCTATGTTTCTCATTGTCTGTGCCTTAGTTTCTGCCAATATGTCCATGAATTCAGAGGCAAAAGATACTCATTTCCTCCTACTCAAGCACAAAGGCTCTCATTCAGACTTACTCTGCAGAGTCATTCAAAATTATCTGTCTCTGTTTTGAAACTTTCCAGATATTCAGGCCAATATCTATGAACATGATTTTGACTCTTTTTACAAACTCCATAAACATGACTCCCATTCCCCAAACTTTCTTCTTCTTTTATTGCTTCCTAATTAAAAGCTCTATTCAAATTTTGTTTTGAAGTACTTGCTCTTTTCATCTTTTCTGGAGATACATTTACTCTCAGGGTTTAACTATTCCAAAAGCATACCACAAAAAATTCTAATGGACTTTCCCCAAACTCTCATTCTGAATCCTCAGATCCTACTGATCCTGCTGGATTTTCTAAGGTTCCACTGACATCTCAAATTCAGGTAAGCAGGAGCAAGTTTTGTCTTGAGAGCTATTGTGTCCAGTGCTAAATCACTGTATACTTGGCACATAAGAAACACGTTGGCTAGATATGTGTATTAATATTTTTAAACTACTTGTTATTTTTTCCAAGCCCATTTGATAGAAACATGAAAGAAGGTCACATTAAGAATAAACAGATATTCTTAATTTATTCTTAGAAATCACAACGAAATTTGAGAGTCTTCTCTTGATATTTTCCATTTTACCCGTCTTTTTTTTCATAGTCATTTCATCACAAAGTATAGAAACTGTTGTTTTTGTTTATTAATGTTGATGGGCCAGCAAAAATTATTAAATTTACTCCACAATAGGCATAGTCATTACATTATACTGTAGCAAGGATTCTCTATGTGCTAGTTTGAACTGAGTAAAACAAAGTCACCAAAATACTAGTTATTATTCTAAGTCTGAACTCTACTAAAATATTTTAATATAAACTCTTTACTACTTGTTAAATTTATGCATGGCAGCATCCATGCATTTCTGCATTCAGAAATATATAGTACATTCCTCACTGTCCCTAATATGGTCTTCATATCATTAACCTACTGAATTTAGAAAAAAAATTTATATTCACCCAATAACTTTATAATTGCAGCCTCTCAGTTTTTCACTGTCTTGATTACCAGTGCCCAAAGTAATCGGTAAAACAATTTTGGGCACAAGGTTATTACTCAGTATAATATACTAAACTGATCACTGATTTATCAAATAGTAGCTTATGCATTTGATTAGCAAAATCTGCTATACAGAGAACTGATGAAGTCAAATTTTTATAAGGCGAAGTATCAAACTAAGAATGGATGGCAACTCAGAACTAGCCTAAGGCAAAAAAAAATCTTATCTTTTATCTTTTATTAAATTTCTCTGATTTGGCATTTGATCATATTATTTTGTACTTCTAACTTTAATGGATGTGCCTTATATCACTCTCAAGACTACCAATTGGCTGAGTTTCCTTCTTAGAATTCTTCCCATCCCTCCCATAGTCCTGACCATGCACTCACTCGGTCCGCAGTGCAATGCATGAACAAATACTGAGCACTGATGCCAGATGAACATGTGTTAATATAGATTAGCATTTATAAAAACTGAAATAACGTTCTATGTAAAACATATGTACACCACAAAGACATTTCCCAAAGATCTAAATAAATATTTATAATGGTATACTATAAAAGCCAATTTAGATGCCTTGGTTAATATTTTTAATTATGTTAGTTCATGAATATTCTATTTCAAATGGCTTCTTTCTCCTTGCCAAATGGAAATGTTCATAACAGAAGTCTTCTTTTGAAGTCAAAACAGCCCCTTTACTAATAAAGTAGAATAAAGGAAGAAAAAAATTATCAATGAATAAAATTTAAGTATTGTTTTAAACCTAAATTAATTTTATAAAAGTCAGTTATTAAGTTATAAAATTTTATTTAAAACTATTAAATAGTCCTGTGATAACTCATCTACCGTTGCAGAAACTGTGCTACTTAAATATTTAACTTTTCATTTTTTTTAAGTTTAAAAATGTTCTAAAGACAAGCATCCCCAAGATGAGATGCATAATCTTTGGTGTGGAAAACATGGTTGGTGCTGAACTATTTTGTGGGTTACAACCAATCTATTAGAATTGTAACTGTTATGTTAAAAGTAACAATAAATGTGGGGGAAATGAAAAGCTGTTGAACGTATTTTTATAAAGAAATGTGAGTGTCTGCCTCAAACAAGAAATAAACAGGCAGATTTATGTTAGAGATAGGGACTCAAAGAATTAGAAAAATACCGAAAGTATCACTGGCTCTCCAATATAGGCTTGGATTCTATAGACAAAATATAGTATCTATGTAGCTCAAAGAGATATTACATTTCTTAATTTATTAAATGTATTAATATAAATGTTTGCATGAATTTAAGTAAACCCTTATTTTTGTGTAACTGTTTTGTTAGATGAGCCCTTTTTATTTAGTTGGAAGCATGCAATGCATTTACAACTGAAGAGAAATGCTGAGGATCAAACTTCAGAGCCTTGTGCTACATGTAAAAATTTTTAAAATCTTGTCAGAACTCAATGAATTAAAGATAATTTTCAAGTTTACTAATAACATTTCTTTGATTTGTAAAGCGTATTCTAGCCCTAATGATTAATCTGTGATATTTACATGAAAAGCAATAAATTTTGCCATGCAGAATTATAGACAATGCACTTCGGTAAGAAGCATCAAGTCTCATTAGCTTGTTTTAAATGAATAAGGAAAAAACTTATTTTAAAATATTTTATACACTAGTTCAACATACTTGTACATCATCAATGAAATTTTTCCTTGCTACTTAACATTTTTCATGATTTGTCTAATGAAATTAGCTAATGGGATTTTATTATTGCTATTTGTTATAAACCTTACAGAGGTTTCTTTTTTTAAAACTTGGAAAAAGATCAAAATGCTTGTAGATTTCAGATTGCTATTAGAGGTAATAATTATACACTAAACTAATTACCACTAAACCAAAACCTGACTTACAACTAATTACATTTTATGACATCAACACAGAGCATAGACTTTCAATTTAACACAGGGCACAACTATAAACACAACAGCCTACTCATCTGTATATTTATTTCAAGTAAAATGTCTGGGTCAGATTTATAAAATTTGAACTTGGCAGGGTTTGTAGGTCAATTTGTCAATTTCACAAACCTGTTAATTTGCCAACTTCTAAGGAAAGGAAAAGGTGCTACCTGTGAAATGAACACACTAGATAATGCCACAATAATTCACACCATAACCAAATACACATTAAATGAAGATTACTACATTACAGAGGAAAGTATGGAATGCAGTAAAGATATTTCAATTCAGACATGCATTTGATTTGTGATATGATTTATTCTGAGATACAACATTGCAGTCTTGGTTTCTTTTGTGGAGAATAGAAATAAAAAAACACATTATCAGAGAGAGGGGGAAGAAACGTGAAATGCAAAATCCTTAGCTTAGATGAGAATGCTGATTTATTTACTATTCAAGGAACCAGTGAAGATTAAACAGCAGTATCAATTGCAATCCAGTATTTATTTCAAAATAGCAGAATTTCCATTTATTCTTCAATGAAGCTACATTTAAATTTGCCATCTCAACAATTGGAAAGTATAAGTGATTCACTTTATAAACTTTAATTTTGTAAAAAATGTTTACTTTCTACCAGATGGTAAGATTAAATTACATAAACACTGTCAGCAAGTTGAATCCTCAGATGTATTCATTCCCACTACAGAATCTTCAAAACCTGTCTATAATTTTGTTACTGATGTTTAGAAACAGCTGTAGCTGACATAGCTACATGTTATATATGTCAGCTTTAAAGGATTAAATATTCTTAACCCCCAATGGAGAAATCTTTCTCTGTTAGCAAACACCAGTGTAAATTATACCGGAAGTTATTATTCTGGTAGAGATATTCCACAACAGATAGCTGGTAAACAAAATAGTCAAGAGTCATAAGTGGGGCAAAACTCTTTAAGTGTACAGCACCTCCTGATAAATAAATACAAGATAACTTCTCTTTTGAAAAGCCCCTCACATATATCTCATTAATATTTTAGGTGGTAGTAAATTATATATATTTTTTTCTTCAGAAGAATTCAATCCATCTCAGTTTTTTTTTTTTTTTTTTTTCTGGTGCAGAATGTACTTGAATTTTTGGGAGAATCCTGCTGTCTCTCCCATTAGAGTTTAAAAGTATTTTTACAACAAATGTTGAAAACTGTTGGTAGAATCAGCAGGACCTTCTGAAATACTATATGCCACATTTTGTACTCAGTTAATGCATCTAAGAGAACAGAATTAACCTGCTGGCTAGCTAGCCTATAGCCTTCAAAATCATTTGATTTATGAGTTAATCACATCCTTGTTTTAGAACCACTGATTAATAGCAGTCAGATATATAGATCTTTCGAGATATTCAACACTAAAGTGTGTGTCTGTATATAATATATACTCCATATATATATTTATATATATGATATATATCATATGATATATATCATATATAGAATCTTTACAGATGCATACAACACACCTCTCTTTTGCTGTATAACAGTTCCTTTTTTTTTTTTTTTTTAGGTGCTGGGGAGTGAACCTAGGGCCTTATGCATGAGGCAAAACTGAATCTCCAGCCTTCATCATGTCTCTTAAGTGAATGATTTTTTAATCCTATAAATATACTTCTAAACCAGTATTCTGAAAAATCTGGGCAAAGATAATAAATACTTAAGAGTATCCTTTTTTCAGAACATATGAATAAAAGTCTGCATAACTGAAACAATAGCACACAGACCGATTAGCAGTACTAAAAGAGCAGCTTAGAGAAAAAATTTAATAGATTTCCAAAATTAATTTTTCATACCTGTAATTCATGTTACATTTACAGTTACATCTTATACTTTTACATATAGCATACTGTCTTCTCTCTTTTTTGGTAAGTTATAACAATATATTAATAACAGACATTTACAGATGCTAAAAGAAGATACCTGTAAGATGTTGTAAATAATATTATGTATTGCTTTTGGGTCTTGCCCTTTCAGTTTTTAATGATATGCAGGTTACCTAGTTCTGAGAAGTGTAACAACATGAACAGAAATTCAAGTTTGTTCCTTGTATTAAATATAATTATGATAATACTTAAATGTAATGCAGTGGCTAATATTCTATGTCATGAAACAAATGTAGTCCCTATGAGGGAAGTTGTATTTTTTCTTTGAAAGACATAGGTATACACAAGAATTCTTTTTTCCTTCGTTCCTTTTCTTTACCAAAGCCTACTACTCAATATGCCTCCTGAATCTAATTATACATTTAGATTATGAACATAATCAATACACTGAGGCAAAATATTTAACAGGAAAATAAAGTTAAGCTATTACTTAATAAAAGGAAACACTTTAACTTTGTTATTTAATTTTTTTTACTAATTACATGAAATTTATACTTGCAAGCATAATGGCATGAAACAAACATTTTGCAGTTTTTAAAAGGGAAAAAGGCATCCTTTTTGATAAATGTCTTCATTTTGTGCTACCAGATGTCTTTCCGTATCCTCTCATGCTTTCTGGTTTTATTTTTGTAAGTGTGAGAGCAGTGAAAATGCCAGCCATTGTACTCAGCTTGAGCCCCAGCAAAGATTACACAGTGAGATGTTATCTCAGTGGCTTTACATAAATGCTGAACTTGAAGCACACGTAGTTTCTCCAGTGAAGCACAGAGCATACCAAATTCACTTTTGATTATCTACATTTTATAGGTAACTCACTTCAATAATCTCCTTATAAATCCAAAACAGAATATCATCCACAAAACAAATTTAGCTGAAGTTTGAAACACAGCTTGCCTTTTGTTTACCTTTATGATGTTTTAAGTCTTATATAAATCTGAGTTTAACAATTATAATGAATAATTACACATGAGTCAACATCTGGATTTTTTTTTTTAAGGCAGCAGGAATTTGGCAAGAAGTAAATTTCAAAAAAACTGCCATGAAAAATGACTCGAAATGTTATTTCCATATCATGGTATTTTTTGCTAAATGTTTTGTGCTTTGAGAGGGACTGCCACAAAGATTTGCCTGGCAGCTACTTAAATGATGCCAAAATCTGGTCCAGTAATGATACCACTGAAAAGGAAACTAAAATTCTTTGTGCTGAATGGCTGTGACTGTCAGATGCTAAGCTTCGGCCTTGCCACGAAGGATGGGGGGCCCTCTAGACACACACTGCTTCTTTCTTAACTCTTCTCTGAGTTATACCCTCAGTGCTGACGCTCATACAAGTTTCTTTATAAAAAGGTGCTGTGAAGCAATCTGCCATTTTAGTTTCCCATGGAAAGTTGCAACCATGACCGAAGAAATAGTTTCAAAGCCTACTACTTTCCCTGAGGGAAAATATCCTTACAAAACAACCATATTAAATTATCGTCTTTACCAATAGGGTAACCCAGCCAATGATCATATGCATATGCTTTTGCCAGCCCACGGGCACATGCCTTATATTTCTAGCTATTTGGGAGGCTAAGTCAGGAGGATCACAAATTGGAGGCTAGCCTGAGCAACACAGTGAGACTGTCTCAAAACAATAAAAATATCTGGGGATGTAACTCAGTGTGAGCAAGGCCTTAGGTTCAATCTTATAAAGGAAGGAAAGAAGGGAGGGAGACAGGGAGAGGGGATGAAGGGAGGGATACAGGAAAAGGGGAAAAATAGGAAAGAAAAGAAAGAAGAAAGGAAGGAGAGATGGAAGGAGAGAAGAGGAGAGACAGGAAAAAGGAGAGGGGAGAAAAGAGAGGGGAGGGAAAGAGGTAGGAGGGAAGGAAGGTAGGAGGGAAGGAGGGAGGGAGGGAGGGAGAGAGGGAGAGAGAGAGAGAGAGAGAGGGGTGCCAGCCACTTCCCAGAGGAAAAGTAAAAGAGGAATTATTACTTGGTATGTATGTATTTTAGGTTTCTACTCAGCTTGATGCAATTTATAACAGAACAGTAACTTAAGGCGCTTTAGCAGCCTAGAAATATTTTTTAAAATTGTAGAGATCCTGATGGAAAGTTAATTTTCTAAGTGGTATAGGAGACATCTGCTTTCTTGCCTCTCCAAGCTGAAGACTAAGTATAGGTACCTAAGCCTCAGGTGATTGACCACTTGACTCAAAACTCATTAGCAAATCAGTTGTAAGACAGACTAGATAAGGGAAATGTGTTGGTTGTCAAATCACAGTCACACATCAAAAGCCAGTTTAAAGACTGATTTTATTCATCAGCCGAAGTCTTTACAAACTGACAAGTGCACACAGATGAAATAAAAGTAAATTACTATGAAATAACTGTTTGATCCTCAGTAATTTCCTAGATACAATGCACAATCACCTTTACCCCTAATGGGTCTTATACCATAGCTAGAATGTAAATCCTAAAATAATGAAATAAGTATTGACATATAATTACTCCACTATGTGCTACTAAATTCTTAAAAACAAAGAAAGAAACAAACAACCAAACTGAGGGGTCCATGAGATTTCCTGGGGACAGTACTTAAAAGATTTCAAAGATGATTAGATCTAAGCCAGTGGTTTCTCAAACCTGACAGTGCCTTAGAAACACCTGGCAGGCTTTGAAAGTTATGATTAGGACCAGTTTCCAGTCCTAGAGATTGTGAGTTGTGACTGGTAAAATCCTGTCACTAGTATTTTCCGAGACCTCCCTAGGTGAACCTAAGATATGGGTATGGTTGAAAAGTACTGAATAAACATAGGGTAGTCAAGAATATATTTACTTCTAAAATGAGAAAAAAATATAGTAAAACATAGAGTGGTACAGCATCTACTTTCAAG
>PVJX010004631.1:0-91800 GCA_004027295.1 Dolichotis patagonum
CCTTCAGCCTCCCAGCACAGCTCCTTCACCCCGCTGCCATAGACTTCCTGGTTTCCACCGCTGCCCTTTGGGCCTTCCTGGCATGGATCCGTAAAAGAGGCTGGCATGAGTTCTTCTTGTGGGCTCTAGACCTCCAGTTGGACTTGTGGGAGGCGTTGTCATGAGCTCTGGGTCTTTATCTGGACTCATCTGGAATATTGCTGTGGGATTTAGGCGCTTGGCTAAATATTCTATGTCTTTGGTGTTGTAGATAGATTTCCTGCATTTTTTTGTGTTAACTGTGGGTGACCATCATAAAAATAATATTATAAATTCCATGTCCTGATTCTAATTGTTCTCTGCACAACCCCTGACTACAACAGACAGTAAAAGATCTGAAATAGTTTTATTAACAAATGAAATGTTCTTAGGCCGGTTGTGGTGGTGCACACCTGTAACCCTAGCACTCTACAGGGGAAGCCTGAGGCAGTACGATGACCACAAGTTCAAGGCCAGTCTGGGCTACATAATGAGTGCGGCTGGCCTGAATTACATAGTAAGAACTTGTTTCAAAAAATATTTAAAACAAACGAATGAACAAAATATCCTTGAAGACTACAAATATGATAAGAGATACCAAGGCCATATGTATACAAGGATCAACTCATCAGGGAGATGTAACTACCTTAAGTGCATATGCATTAATGATGGAGGACAAAGATGTATTTAACAAAAATGTTTAAATAAAAAAAGTAATAGACCATTTCAACAATAATAGACCTTAATATTCCACACCCAACATTTAGTAAAACAACTAGATGGAAAATCACCAAGAATATAAGATATTTGAACAACACTGGCAACTTCTACGACCTAACAGACACCTATAGAGTACTCCACACAACGATAGCAGAATACACATTCTGCTCAAGTGTGAATAGACAGACCATATAAAGGCTATCAATGAATCCTAAAATAAAAGACTTAAAGTAATGAAAATTATGTTCTCTCAACTACAAAGGAATTAACCAGCAGTAGAAAAACAACAATGTAAACCAAACTGGAAAATGTCCCAAATATGTATAAATAACCAATTGGTAAAGAAGAAATCAGGAAGGAAAATAGAAACTATTTTGAAATATATAAAGATGAAAAGTACACACAATATATTAAAATGCATGGGATGCGCTTAGGGAAAAACTTAAACACTGTATTAGGAAAGAAGGAAGGTCTCACGTCTGTATTGGGGGTTTCTTTAAAAACTAGAAAAACCAAATAGACCAGAAGCAAGCAAGAAAGTAGATATAATAAAGAATTGAAATTAATGAAATGGTTAAGAATGCAACAAAAATGAATACGGTTACAAAGGAATGCTATGGCTAAATGTATGACAACAAAGGTGATAAGTCAGGTGAAATGAAATAATTCTTAAAGAAAGATTCAAATTATCGAAATGAATGAAAGAAGGAATAGGCAATCTCAATGAATGTGTAACAAATAAAGAAACTGCCTTATAAATTGAAATCTCACAAAGAAAAGTTAGGCCCAAATGACTTTGCTGATTAATTCTATTAGATATTTTAAAAAGAAACTATAGCAATTTTCCTATAAGCTCTTTAATGAGTTAAGAGTAGGAAACATTTCTCAATTAGCCTGAAGTTAGCATTAACTTGACATGAAACAAAAGTATTTATACACAAGATAGTTAAGATAGTTATATAGCTTGTTTCTCTTAGTTCATTGCAAAGAAAGATTTGTGCTAATATTGCTTGGACAAGATTTCATGCTTATGTGTTGTACTGAAAAACTGTTATGAGGATCACAGTATGCAATGTATTAATTATTATTCCTCTCCTATTAGTCTGTTTTGAAGCTCTGTTATATTGTTATTTTTTTTTCCTCTTTAAAACAAAAAGAAAGCAGGAGTGTAGCTCAGCAGCACAGGGCCTGCCTGGCAAACGTGAGGTCGTGAGTTCAATTCCTGATACCATAAAAATAAAAAAATAAATTAAATAAATAAATTAATTAATTTAAAAAGAAACTAAAATTTTTTTTAAAAAGTCACAAGGAGATAACACTGCAAGCTAATACCCCTTAAGAATATAGACACACACAACCAGGTATGACGGCACACACTTGTAATCCCAGCCCTCCGGAGGAGGCTGAAACAGGAGCATTGTTGCAAGTTTGAGACCAGCCTGGGTTACAAAGTGAACTCCAGGCTAACCTGAACTGCACACCAAGACCCTGCCTAAAGAAGACAAAAAATAAAATAAAATAAAAACAAAGCGAAAACAAAAACATAGACACACAAATCCTTAAGGAAAATATTGGGCAAGGTAAGTCCAATACTATGGAGAAAAGATTATACACCATTACCAAAGAGGTTTATCCTAGAAACGAAATATTGCTATGACACTTGAAAATAAATTAAATGTAGTATAACAACTATTAACAAAATAGAAGAAAAAATATGTAGGTTTTCATAGTGGTTCAGGAAAGGTATTTCACAAAATTTTTATGGTGAAACCTCTAAATAAGATAGAGAGAAGGGGGAAAAAACCTAGAAAACCCTACAGCTACCAGCATATTTGAAGATTAAGTTCTGGATTCTTATCCTCCAGGATTTCAGAGAAAAATAATGACTTTTTCCACACCATTTCTCTTCAAACCTTGTATTTGTGAGATTTTATCTAGTGCAATAAGAAGAAGAAGTAAAAGGCATCTGCATTGTGAATAAACAGTAAAATGGTCTTATTCACAAATCATTAGACCTAAATGTAGAAAATTCAAAAAAATTCATAAGACTATTAAAAATGATAAATAATTTCAGCAAAATTATACTATACAAGATCAAAACATAACTATCAATTATATTTTATATGATGATGAACAATTTAAAATGAAAGTTAGAACAGCTATTAAGTTTGTAATGACATAAAATAAACTTAGAAAAATAAATTTAGCAAAAAAAAGTGAAAGACCCATACAACTGAAACTGTAATTCTTTCTGAGATAAAGAAGATCTCCGTAAAAGGAAAGACATAATGTGTGCATGAGTTAGGAGACTCAAAATTGTAAAGATAGAAATTAGCTTACAAATCCAATACAACCCTTATGAAAATCTCATATGAAACAGAATCACTCATCAATGTAATTATATATCAAAATCTGAGTAGGTTTTGTGTAGATATTGACAATAAAATCTTAACATATATATGGAAATATAAAGAACTAGGAAAATCCAAGTAATTTTATGAAGGAGCAGAATTAAAGGATGTACTGCTTTATGTAAAATATATTAAAAATACAGAAACATAAATCCTGAAAGTCCAGTGCTAAGTATCAACCCAGGAGAAATAAAAACAGATGCTATAAAGACAGTATCTTGTATGTGAATAATATATATGATAGCCCCCCACAAGCAAATTCCATACATGTATCAATTAGTAGACAATAAAAACCAAAATCAAATTTAGTATTCCAATATGATGGAATATTATTAGCAATACAGATTTTAGAAAGCACTGATACATACTAATTGTATTGTTCTCCAGAGCAGACATTGTCCAGTCAGACATATGGATAGCCAAGGCTTGCCTTGGCTTTGTGGCTAATGAGAGAGAAACAAAGATGCAGAGAGAAAGAGAGAAGAGGGGACAAAGTGGGGGAAGAGAGAGAGACAGAGACAGAGACAGAGACAGAGATAGAGACAGAGACACAGACAAGCATTCCTGAGCTTTAACACCAATGTTTTTTTTTTTTAAGTTTACTGGTACAATTTAGATATGCATAATGGTCGTATCCATCATGGGGAATTTGTGCCTGTACATGATATATCTTGGACCTTCTTTTTTTCCTCCATTCTCCTCCCCTCTCTGCAACACTTCTTCCCCTCCCTATTTACAAAGTTTTGTTTCCATTTTACCTTTTTTGACTCATTTTTTTCTTTTCCCTTCCACTTGCCCAATTCCCCTTTCCCTTTGAAAAATTACTTTGTATTTAACAATATCTATATACATTTTGGTACTTTGTTATACTTTCTTATGCCAGATTGACAATATGATATTTATATGTTTCTGATTTATTTCACTTAAAAGTATGGTCTCAAGGTACACCCATTTAGCTATAAATATCTCAACTGTGTCCTTTTTAATGGCTAAGGAGTACTCCATTGCATTAAACAAAACCCACATGTTTTTTATCCATCTCTCAGTTGATGAGCATTTGTGTTGTTTCCAAGATTTAGCTATAATAATCTGTGCTGCTATAACCAGCAGTGTGCATATATCTCTGTGGTATGATGCTTTAAACTCTTGTGGAAAGGCACCAAGAAAGAGAATAGTTCGATCAAATGGAACTTCTAGTCATAGGTTTTTGAGGAATCTTCAGACTGATTTCCAAAATGATTGTACTGGTCTACACTCCCACCAACAGTGGAAAAGGATTTCTTTTTCCCCAGAGTCCCTCCAGCATTTGTTATTGTTTGAACTGATGATAGTCATTCTTTGTGGAATGAGATAGAATTTAAATGGATGTTTTAGTTTGCAACTCTTGCTTGATCAGTGCTGTTGAACATTTTTTCATGTATTTATTTTTCATTTTTAGTTCCACTTCTGAGAAGTGTCTATTTGAGATGCCCATTTTTGAATTGTGTCTTTGTATTTATGGGAGGGTCTTATTTCTTTCAATTCTTTATATGTTCTAGATACTAGTTCTTTGAAGGAAAACTGGATAAGATATTTCCCTACTCTGTGGACTGTTTTTTCACTTTGTTGGTGATTTTTTTGGTTGTGCAAAAGCTTTTTAATAAAATGAGATACCAGTTATTGATTTTTTGTAATATTTCTTGTGTGGCCAGAGTTTTGTTCATGAAATGTTTTTTACACCTGCCCCCAAGAGTTCTTCTTATTCTCTCATGCAGAAGATTTATTGTTTCTGTTTTAATATTTACATCTTTGATCAATTTCAGTTTTATTTACTGTATGATGATATACATGGGTCTAATTCTAGTTTTCAGCTTCTGGAAAACCAGTTTTTGGAGCACCATTTATTAAAAAGGTTTTTTTCCTTCCAGTAAATATGTCTGGCCAATTTGTCAAAGATAAGATGGCCGAATATGTTTGGAGTTGTTTCTGCATTTTCCAATCTGTTCCATTGATCCACAGGTGTGGGTATTTTTTAAGTACCATCCTGCTTTTATTATAGTAGCTCTAGTGTATAATTTCAAGTCTGAGATTGTGATGCCCTTTGCTTAATCATAGTGGCCCAGAATTGTTTTACCTATTGTAGGTCTCTTCTCATTCCAAATGAATTTTAAGAATGTTTTCTCTAGTTATATGAAGTATGTTAATGGTATTTTGATTTGGTTTTCAATAAATCTGTGTAACAATTTTGGGATTATGGCCATTTTTACTATGTTGGTTTTTCCTACCCATGAGCAAAGGATATCTTTTTATTTCCTGATTTCCTCATCAATCTCCTTTTTCAGAGTTCTGTGGTTTTTAATAGAGATTTTTTTAAACTTTATTTGCTAGATTGATTCCTCAGTACTTCATTTTTTTTAATACTATTATGAAAGATGTTGCTTCCCTAATTTCTCTCTCAGTGAGTTTGTTAGCTATGGATATGTTCTTAATACTGGACCTCGATTCCCCCACGTTGTTCATTAGATAAATGTCTAGACCTATGTTGGGTTCCTACTTGTCCTATAAGTGTCTTAAATGACTTGACCTTCCATGAAAAGAGGTAATGAAGAATGGGGAAGAGGTTGATAGTTTATTCTATGTTTTTTTCATAAAAGACAAAGTTCTATAGCTTTATGGACAAAGCAAGATGACAGTGATACGTAAAGCTCCTCCACCCTGCAGATGAAAATCAACTGATTACATATTAAAAGTTTATCATTGCCTAGTTGTCCTGAAGAACTATCTTATTCAAAATCCTCACTTTGTTTGACCTTTGTAATGAATGAGTCCTAGAAACTGCAACCTCAAGCTAGTACCAGTTAATTTTGAAGATGAAACACTGTATCATGCACATTAATATTTTCATGTTACGGAAAGTTGTTAACCTAAGACACACATCAATGTCCTCCTTTATAACAGGCAAGCATTTATTGATGAGTACAGCTTCCACATATGAAAATGAATTAGAAATTCCTCCTCACCCATTGCGCAACAAAGTTTTGGACAAGTCTGAAGATATCCAATATATACAAAATAAAATAATAATAAATGTTTGTGCATCAAACATGTTGATGTGTGTAAAACTTAGTAAAATTATTCTCAAGTTCTACTCCTGGACATTCTGATTTTGTATGTGTAAATAACTCTGATTGGCTCTGATAGGAATTACTGTTTCAATGAGCAATTGAATTAATAAAGTGCTTTATCTCAGTAGAAATTCATGTTGGCAATCACTATTCATTAAGATCTAATGGTGCTGTAGAATACTCTGAAATCAATTGAAAATTTATTTGCTTAAATTCCTTTTAGCTTCTGGCCAATCAGTTCCACCCCACAGTCCTATGTACTTACGATAAGGTTCAAATATTCATCACATGGTTTCTGTAACAATTCTGCCTTAATCTGTTTTTCAGTTCTAGATGAATAACATTAAGTGAAACAAGAACAGAACAAGAGATAGAAACTAAAGGAAGATCTTCATAAAATTAGTAGGAATTCTACACAAAATACTTAATGAAACGTAACATCCATCCTTGAAGGTAAAAGAGAACTTTCAACAAGAAAGGGCCCTGGAATAAGAGTGGGGCAAATACCATCTGAGGTGTGGCTTGGCCACTTGGTGCCTGGGGAACCTTGATGACTCAGACAACCCCTTCGGCTTTCAGTTCCATCACCTACAACATGAAATATTTTATCTAGATTCTATCTGACCTGTCATTGATAGTATTATATTAAAATCATTCATATTTCCTTTTACAATGTATTTGTAGAAAATGGCATTTCATGTCTTCTGGCTTTCAATATAATTTTTACTTTTCTTCAATTGTGCAGTGACCACGTGTTTTGAGTGAACTAAACCTACCTTCTGGTCACTGTCATTGGTTCAGTGCTGGGCATGTGATTCACACCTAAGCCAGTTGATTCCTGCTTGGCATTTCACTGACTGGAAAACTGGTTCATAATCTCAGTCTTTTTCTATTCTTCACATTTGAGTCTCAACTCTAAGGCTGCTCTTGAACTGCAGGATAAGCACCTAATTTCCTCACAATCTGAAGTCAATTTGAGGGGAAAGTTGAATTATAGGGGTGAGCAGAGCAAACAGTCATACAAAGGAATTCTACTAGAGGCTTGATCAATCCATAGCTGAAGTTACATCTGTATTTCAATGTGTCATTCTCATGTGCAAACACATACCCTTCTTTTTGAAGATCACTTACTATTAATAGTAAGTACAAGCGTAAGGACTGATAAAGTCCAGCTCCTAGGTTATTAGATTCTTAGTTCAGAAGTATCCAGGAGGGGACTTTTACTTCCAAGTCATGTACTAGATTTGGCTCTAAAGTCATGACTATATCAAGGCTTGAGCCAAAAATGTTAGGTACTTTTTAGGCAACAAACTCCTGGAGAAGGGAGAAATTTTACACATATTTCCTTGGAGATTATGAATACATTTTCAATAATTTTTAGACCTTTCAATTTTGCAACTGAATAGTTTGCAGCTGGCTACCTGGGTAATCAGAGGTAATCAATAAATATTTATTGAATAAATGAATAATCGGATGATAGAAGTGGGTACAAAAAGTGTGGGGTCTGAAGAGAGTAAACACAAGCATCATGGTTTATCACTGTGGCAATTTTGTGAGGTAAAATTAGGCCAAACCAATCTGGAAATCCTCTAGAACACTACTGCCATAGACAAAAAATCTGAGATGTGGGTCTCTGAAAACAAAGTACAAATGTTAGGAAGAAGAAACTCCAGTCAATGCAACAATGATGTTGAAAGGCAGGAAAGGAAAAAGTTAAACCAGTGTGAGTTTTTCATGCTGTATAATTCAGGCCGTTCTGTAGTGAGGCCTCAGCCCCGTCTCCCATTGCGTCCCCACATAATTATATCATAAGCCTGAGCTTCTTAATTCAGCCTCCCACCTCAGTTTCCATTGCAGCTAGGGTGATCACTCATTCAAGAGTAAATTTGTTTATTGACTCTGGTTTTTTCCTCTTATAAACAAAAAGCCCACTTGCTTCAGAAATTTCCCATTTGGTTTTCTGGCAATATGTGCAACGTAAGCTCAGAAATTCTTGTAACCAAAGAACTTTTAAAACATATATTTGAAAGATCACCAAGGTGCCAGTGGACATGAAGATAAAGTTGCACTTTTAAAGGACACAACAGCAATCTTCCAAAAAGCAAATTTAAAATATCAGGAGAAAAAAAGCAACATAAGTTAAATAAACATATTAAATGAGTCTTTGGTATTTGGGACACAAAGCTGAATAAAATTTTACAGCATTCAGTTCTACTTTTTCTTTACAAAACTTTGTCCTGAGATACTTTGGACTCAGTTTTCTTTTTCTTACTTAGAAAAGAAATATAATGCTTCTGTATCCATTTCTGCTGAGCATACAAAATTGAGTGTTTTCTGAAATATTAAAAAATGAGGTCAATATAAACTTGATATTAAAATAAATGATTTCTTCCCTTAAAATAACTCTTTCCCCCCACATGATTTTATTTTGCTTGTGATAGACATTAAGTAGTGAGTCTATAAAGCTCCAAAGAATCACATTTCAGCTAAAAGTGGAAGTTGGGAATAAACAAAGCTGGCTAGTTTCCCTGGGATGGAGCAGTTGAGTAAAATGTAAACACTCTGCAAACTGAGCCTGGGTGTAAGGGTTGGAAAATCTTTCTAACAGAGACAAAGACAATGATTCTGTCATACCTTCACTGGAAATAAAGAGCAAAAGTCTAGATTTGATGATGGTACATTATATATCCAGAATTATTATCACTGACCTCGTGACTGGTTTGTATCTTAGAAGGACAAGATTCTGCCAAATGTTTCTGAATAATGAGCTGAACATGGACCATAAAGGAGTTGTATTTTGCCTTCACTACAAACCCAGGGAAAGATGACAATCCCAGCTGAAATACAAGCAGAAGGAGGAGAAGAAATGAGATCTTGGCTAAAAGTGATTCATCAACCTTTCTAGGGGGTGATGTTGGCAGGGGTCATTTGGGTCAAAGCTGAGAGTGAATCTCTCTTCACTTAGAAGAAATCTGTTGGCTGGCATTGTGTCAGCTCACTGCAAATGCAAAGTCTTAAGCCTTCCATCAGTAGCACCTGGCCCGCTGCTTCTGATGGATGAACAAAAATAATTAAAGGTGTCAGAACTTTCTGGAAGAAATCCAGGTGACCAAATTCCCTCGGGTGAGTATAAAATGAACAAGCTTATGAACACATTTCCTTGCCTTTACTTTGTCTCCCTCCATGTCTCCCCAGGAATATGCAATCATTCACGAATCACTCATCATGGCAGGAACTGAGTCTGGGCTGAAAGCCTAGGGAGTCGAACAGCAGGGATATGCCCTCCTACCCTCAGCCCATGCTCTTTCCACGCTGCAATGGCACATTTCCCTTCAAACTACGCACTGTGTGTGTATGAGCTAGGAGAAGGGATGGGATGGGCGCAGATGGGCAGGCCATGCTTAAACCAGACCTAGATGGTGCCTGAAATAGAGGGTGACTGACAAGCACTGTTAGGCGTAACATAGTGTAAGCTTCCAGATCTTAAACTTTACAAACACAAGGAGAAGAGCATTCTCCAGTAATGGTAGGATGTCTTTCCCCTCCCACAGAAAGTCTGCCTGATTGGGATCAAGGCTAAAGATTCCGAGCATAGAAGAGATATATTGCTCCTTAAGATCTTCTCTTATGAAGAGCTGAGATTCTCTAACAAAGTGTCAAACAGATAATTAAATAACTGGTTTGAAGGGTGTGATATGTTTGGCTTGACCAGAACACAAGTATCTCTTTCTCTTTCTACATCCGTTCACAAAGAAAGGTGAGTATTTTTCAGCACTAAGGGAAACAAAATGAAATGAAGCAAGCAAGAAAACACAAAAATACATCAAAATAATTCTGGTCAAGAGAGTAAGAGGATTTGATGAGGTGGATTTGAGAAGGCCTGGTCCTGGAGAATCCCTTTTCATGTGGATGAACCAGAAGGCTGGCACAGAATTTTTTGGGAACACTTAAAAATCTAGGTTCTTCCAATGTTGGCATAGGAAGCAATTAGAAATTCTTGAATCTGGTTTTCAGAAATATTTCTTTAGTAGAATCCTCGTTGCTTTATTTTTCAGATACTTCAGAAAAAAACCTAATAGTGGGATAGAGGGCTTTGTGGTACCTCTTGGAGTCGGGAAGGAGGGTGAGTCTTGTGTTTGGGGATTCCTTCCTGGATGACCCTCCATAACTGAATTACACAAGACCAGGTGTTAGAGAAGCACATTTGAGTTCATTTTTAGATGAGAAACCAAGGATCTTAAGGTCTTGATTCATGTAAAGATGTCAATTTATTAAATAAAAAAATAAAAGCATACAACAGTGGATTGATATTTTTAAGAGATATCAAGTTATAGTCCTGGTTGATGACATTTCCATTTACAAGGGAAGGCAAGATGAAAAAGAAAACATGACATAGGCTATGCAGTGATAACAAACACAGGGATGTACTATGTTTAGAGAATGCTGCAGTTTATACTGAGATATCCTCCTAAAGCTTCACTCATTTATAGGCTGGTGACATTATGGTTGTCTTGTCCTTGGGAGGCAGATCACTGTGGGTCTGGCTGGGAAGGTTTCATCTCCCTTTCCAGTTCTTCCCTTCTCTTTGCCTCCTGTCTTCCCCGCACAAGAAGCCCTCCTCTGCCGTGTCCCTCTGCCACACTGTTATGGTCAGCCAATGAGGGACTGAAAAATTAGCCAAAATAAGCTATCCTCCTTAGTTTGTGGCTGTCAGGTGTTTTGTTCCAGTAGGAAGAGAAATTACGAAGATGAAGGGCTTGTACTGAAGATAATTTTGATTCTATTTTGGGGATATTCAAGATGACCCTGTACTTTAGTCTTTTATTATAGAAGAATATCTGAAATTGGGTGAGTTATAGAGAAGGAAGTTTTATTTAGCTCACAGTTGTGAGAACTGATGAGAGGGGCACTAATACCTGTGGAACTTCTGGTGAGGTTCTCAGGGTGACTGAACTCATGTCAGAAAAGTAGGAGGGAAGAGGAAGGGACAAAAGATGAGTGAGTAAGAGAGGAACAGAGAGGAGGACCTGCTTCATGACAACCTGCTCTTGCAGTAACTTGCTCACTTCCTCAAGACCTGATTCTTGGGAGAACTAACTCAATGCAGCATTATCTGTGGGAATAAACCGGGAGAACTTCTAGTTAGGCCATTTAGGACCCGATCTGTTTTAGATACATATATTAATTTTAAGTCTTTCATCACGATGTCATTCATTGTTTATCTCCAAATGAAATTTAACTAGGTGTTCTCTCTTTGGCCACCCTTTTTTTTCTGTTGGCTGCTTCACACACTTGCAGAGAGTTGGCTTTTTATAAAGCTTTGCTATTAGTGTTGTTCTTAAACACCTTCTGGGGCCTTGCTCTCTCCCACCACCAATTATGGCTTCTCTGCCTGGTGGGTCTCTGTGCCTTGATCTCACAGTTCTGTGGCAGGGTACATAGGGATCCTTCTCCGTACCGATGCCTTATTGTCTGTGAGGGCTCAGGGAATTAACAGTCTATGATCAAAACAATCCCATGTAGGAACAGTGTTGCTCCAGTTTCACTTCCTCACCTCTTTAATTTCAGAGCTGTAAGACGTGGCTGCACTAAAGAATCCAGGATTTTCCAGTACCTTCATTCTTCCTGTAGTCATTCTTGCACAGAGATGAAAGCACGCCTTTTCTTTCACTCACCAAACATGTAAATCCCTCCAAGGTACAAGGCATTCTCGGGGACTGTCTCCCCAGTTCCCCTGCACAGCTAAGGTCCCCTGTAAAGTGGTTCAGAGGCCTTTATGTGATATACAGAGCCACTGCCAGGCACATGGGAACCTGGCAGACAGATGTAAATTTGTGCTCTTTGCTTGGCTTTATGGGAGGCCATAAAGAATCCATTTTGTGTTCTGTATTACAGACTTCTAATATTACTGGGTTGGTAAATGAATTCGACATAGAAAAATACCCCAAATTCTGAAGGCAAAGATACTTGGTGTTTGACAGCACTGATAGCACCGAAAAGTTCAGAACTTCAGGATTCTTGTTTGCTTCTATTTAAACTGGCAGGAATTGCTCCTTTTTCATGTACTTAAGTCTCTTTATGGGATGAATTAGGGACACAGGACTCTGAGATCTGTGACTTTGGGAGCTCTCAAGGAAGACTTACTCACTCTATGTAGATATAGCCAAGCCAGATTGGAAAAATGGCCTATTGAGCACGGCCATAAGTCCTACTTATTATTCATATGAGAAATACCTACTGGGAACCAGCTATGTAGCAGCACTCTGATGAGGATAATAGACAAATTTACTTTTTTGGGCTAATGATTCAGTGGATCTCAATCATTCTACATGAGAAAACAGTCAGACTTCTGCATTTGACTGCAGAACTCAGGGCTTCTATCAATAATTTATATTAAAATACAGAAGGCAGAGAATTTAAAATACGACCATGCCATGTGCTTCTGTAACTCTTCACTGGTTCACCATATCTTCCAGACAAAATAAAAAAACTACATACTATAAAACCTGCTTTGTCAGTCTCCTAGCTTCCTCCTCATTCCCATCTTTTTTTTAAAAAAAATTTATTTAAAGAGGAAAAAAAGCAAAACAAAAGAAAGTATAAATAATACAGAATTTTTAAAAAATAAACACTAAGAAATCACTAGTTGATAAATTATGTACTGTCATCTTAGAAATAGTTGTTCAAGTTACAAAAATAGAGCATACAAAGTGGACATTCAAACAGTGAGACTGTTAAGAGTTCTGCTCAACCATCCAACAAAAACTTAGTAATATGGTTGTCTATCTTACACACTTAAACATACATGAAGTTATATCCTTTAGAGCACTTTCTTTTCCTCTCTTTTTTACAATAGTAATTATACATTTTGGGTTTTATTACTCTTACATTTCTTATTACTTTTTACACTAGAGACACAATGTGATATTTATAAATATGATTCTTATTTATTTCACTAATAAGGATAGTCTCAATTTCCCTCCATTTACCTATGAAGGTCCCAAGATCATCCTTCTTCATATCTGAGTAATATTCTACTGTATAAAAATACCACACTGTTTTCATCCACTCTGCAGTTGATGGGCATTTTGGTTGTTTCCAAGATTTAGCTATCACAAATTGTGCTGTTATGAACATGGGTACACATATATCACTGTGACATGACCTTTTCAGTTTTTCTGGGAAAATACTCAGGAGTGGAACACCTGGGTTGAATGGAGCTTCCAATACTAGTATTCTGAGAATTCTCCATAGTGATTTCAATAGTGGTTGCACCAGTCTACATTCCCACCAACAGTGGAGCAGTGTTCCTTTTTCCCCGCAGTCTTGCCAACATTTGTTATCAGTTGATTTCTTGATGTCAGCTATTCTTTGCAGTGTGAAATGATATCTCAATGTTTTTTTAATTTGCATTTCTCGAATGACCAGTGATGGTGAACATTTCTTCATGTATTTATTTGCCATTTGTATATCTTCATCTGAGAACTATGTGTTCATCTCAGCTGCCCATTTTTGGAGAGGGTCTTTGAATTTGTGGGGCTTGATGTTTTTCAATTCTTTATATGTTCTGGATATAAGTCCTTTGTCTGAAGCGTTGCTGGCTAAAATTATTTCCCATTCTGTGGGTTTTCTTTTCACTCTGTTGGTGATTTTTTTTTGAAGTGCAGAAACTTTTCAGTAATATGAGATCCCAGTTGTTGATTCTTTGAAGTGTTTCCCATGTGGTTTGCATTTTGTTCATGAATTTTCTGCCTACCCCTATGTCTCCAAGATTTCTACCTACCTTGCCTTCCAGCAGATTTAATGCTTCTGTTTTAATATTTATATCTTTGATCTATTTAGATTTTAGTTTTGTACATGGTGATAGGCATGGGTTTAGTTTCAGTCTTTGGCATGTGGAGAGCCAATTTTTCCAACATCATTTATTAAAGAGGCTATCTATCCTTCTTCCAGTGAACATGTTTAGCACCTTTGTCAAATATCAGGTGGCTGAGTGTCTTTGTAGCTGTGTCTGCATTTTCTAATCTGTTCCATTGATCCTTACATCTATTTCTTTGCCAGTACCATGCTGATTTTAGCGCTGTGGCTTTGTAGTATACTTTCAAGTCAGGAATTGAGATGCCTCCTGCTTTGCCTTTGTTGCCCCAGAATTGCCTTTGCTATTCCAGGGTTCTTCTGTTTCCAAATGAATTTTAGGAGTGTTTTCTCAAGATCTGTGAGGTATGTTAATGGTATTTTGATTGGGATTGCATTAAATCTGTATAGAAGTTTTGGGAGTATGGACATTTTCACAATGTTGGTTCTTCTTAACCAAGAGCAAGGAATATCCTTCCATTTTCTAATATCTTCTTCAATCTCCTTTTTTAGCATAGCACAATTTTCAGCATATGAGTCTTTTACAATCTTAGTTAGGTTGATTACTAAGTATTTCATTTTTTTAGATGCTACTGTGAAAGGTGATAATTTCTCTCTCAGTGAGTTTTTTGTTTGTGTACAGGAATGCTATTGATTTTTGTGCATTGACTTTGTAGCCAGCTACACTGCTGAATTTGTTTATTACCTGTAGCAGTCATTTAATGGAGTTTTTGGGGTCTTCTATATAGAGTATCATGTGATATACAAATAGTAATAGTTTAACTTTTTCTTTTCCTATCTTTATTCTTTTTATTACTCTTTCTTGTCTGACTGCCCTGGCTACTATCTCCAGAACTATATTAAATAGGAATGGTGATAGTGGACATTCTTGTCTTGTTCTTTATTTTAGAGTGAAAGCTTTCAGTTTTTGTTCATCTAGTGTAATGTTGGCTTTTGGTTTGTCGTAGATGGCCTTTATGAGATTGAGGTAGACACCAGGTATTCCGAGTCTCTGAAGGGTTTTTATCACAAACATGTGTTGGACTTTATCAAAAGCTTTTTCTGCATCTATTGAGATGATCATGTGGTTGTTGTCTTTGGCTGTGTTGATGTGGTGCATTACATTTATTGATTTGCATATGTTAAACCATCCCTGTGTTCCTGGAATGAACCCCACTTGGTCATGATGTATAATCTTCTTGATGATTTGCTGCATTCTATTTGCCAGTATTTTATTGAGAATCTTTGCATCAATGTTCATTAGTGATATTGGCCTATAGTTCTCCTTTTTGATTGGATCTTTCTCTGGTTTTGGTATGAGAGTAATGCTTGCCTCCAGGAACGATTTAGGGATGATTGCTTCCTTTTCAATTTCATTGAAGAGTTTAAGGAGTATTGGCATTAAGTCTTCTCTAAATTTCTTATAGAATTCAGCTGTGAATCCATCAGGATCTGGGCTTTTCTTTGTTGGTAAGTTTTTAATTACATTTTCAATTTCAGTAGCTGATATTGGGTTATTCAAAATTGCTGTATCTTGGTTGAGCTTTGGTAATTCATATGTTTCTAGAAATCTGTACATCTCCTCTGTGTTTTCCACCCTATGTGAGTAGAGATTTTCATAGTAGGTATTCATGATCTTTTGAATTTCCATGGGATCTATAGTAATTTCCCCCCTTTCAGTCCAAATTCAGTGAATTTGGGTTTTTTCTTTCTTTCTTTTGATACGATTACCTCAAGGTTTGTAAATTTTGTTTATTCTCTTAAAAAACCAGCTTTTTGATTCATTGATTCTTTGTATTTTTTTGTAGTTTCAATTGCATTGATTTCTGCTCTAATTTTTACAATTTCCTCGCTTCTGTGAGCTTTGGGTTTAACTTGCTCTTCTTTTTCTAGAAGCTTGAGATGAAGCATTAGGTTGTTTATTTGTGCTTGTTCTGTTTTCTTGATATGACAATTTATTGCTATATATTTCCCTCTTAAGACAGCTTTCATTGCATCCCACAGGTTACAGTATGTTGTTTCTGCATTTTCATTGAGTTATAGGTATTGTATTATTTCTACTTTAACTTCATCCATAGCCCACTGGTTTTTCAGAAGGTTGTTATTTATGTTCCATGTATTTATGCAGGTTTTGCAATTTCTTTGCCATTTATTTCCAATTTCAGTGCTCTATGGTCAGATATTACATATGGGATAATTTCATACCTTTGCATTTACTTAAAAATGTTTTATGGGATAATATATGGCATATTTTGGAGAATATCCCATGTGCAGCTGAGAAGAATGTGTATACTGTTGTGGTTGGGTGGAATACTCTGTAAACATCTACTAATTCTAATTGCTCATAAGTATGATTAAGTTCTATTATTTCTTTGCTGACTTTTTGTCTAGTTGATCTATCTCTTTATGACAGTGGGATATTAAGGTCCCCTGTTATAATTGTGTTCTTGTGTATTTGGTTTTTCATGTCTATTAGTATTTGTCTTATACAGTTGGGTACTCCTATATTTGGTGCATATATATTTATAATTGTTAGTTCTTCCTCTTGAATTTTTCCACTAATGAGTATGTAGTGACCTTCTTTATCTCTTTTAATCATTTTAGGTTTGAAATTCACATTGTCTGCAAATAGAATAGTTACCCCTGCTTTTTTCTGGATTCCTGTTGCATGAAATACTGTTTTCCATCCTTTGATTTTTAATCTATGAGTTTCCTTTTGGTTCTGATATGTTTCTTGTTTGCAGCATATTGTGGGATCATGTTTCTTGATCCATTCTGTCAACCTATTTCTTTTGATAGTTGAATTGAGGCCATTTACATTTATGGTTATCACTGATATGTACTGGTTTGACTTTGCCATGTTATGTTCCAGTTGTTTGCTTTCTGCTTTACCCCTTTGTTTAATTGCTTATCCTACTTGGTGGTTTCTTTCTGTTGTTGTCCTCAGGATTGTGGTCATTTTTATCTCTATCTAGAATGTCTTTCAATATTCTTTCTAGGGTTGGTTTGGTGGACATCAATTTCTTTAGTTGTTCTTTGTCATGGAAGTATCTTGTTTCTCTATTAAATTTGAATGAAAGTTTTGCTGGGTACATCAGTCTGGGTCGAAAGTTGTTTTCTTTCAGGGCTTGAAATATCTCACTCCAACCTCATCTTGACTTGAGGGTTTGTGCTAAAAAGTCTGCTGTGATTCTAATGGGTTTTCCTTGATAGGTGAGTTGTGTCTTTTCTTTAACAACTTTTAGTATTCTGTTTTTATGATACATGCATGGGACCTTAATTATTATATGTCTGGGTGTAGATTTATGTTGGTTGTGATTGGTGTTCTATATGCCTCATTTATCTGCATATCAGATTTTTTCCCCATGTTTGGGAAATTTTCTGCTATTACTTATGTGAATATTTTAGTTATGTCATTTTCATTGACTGCTGCGTCTTCACTGATGCCTATTAGTTTTATATTGTTTCCCTTGGCATCATCTTGAAGCTTCTGGATTGTCATTTCATGGTGCTTTGTTATTTTTAAAAGTTCTATCCTTCCATGATCACTAATTCTAATCCTGTCCTCAAGGTCTGAAATTCTATCCTCAGCTTCATTTAAACTGTTTTGTCAGCTTTCAATAGAATTTTTTGTTTCCTGAATGTCTCTTTGAGTTTGTTTCATGCATTCTGCTTGTTTTCTGTATTGTTCATTTAAGGTTTCAATCAGTTTCCCATGTTCCTGTACTTTTTTAATGTATTTCTTCTCTAGCTGTGCTGAGCTACTCCTTTACTAAGGTTGTTATTTCTATTTTTACAGGAGAGATTACTTTTAATTTGATTTCTTCTATAGCTTCATGAAGTCATTTTTTATTTCACTTGCTATCTTTTCAGAGATTTCTGGTGTGTTACTTTTGAAGTCCTCTATTTCAGTGTCTCCTGTACTTGATCCTGGTGGACTAGATGCTTGAGGTTGCATTTTGTTTTTTTGTTTTGCCATTTTCCTCTTTTGGGTTAATATTTGGTCCTTTTCCCACTAGTGTCAACTGCTGGTGGTGTGTGTCTTGGGGTCCTACTGTAAGGTTGATGTTTGTCCAATTGCTGGGTCCCACAATGAAGAGGTGAGCCAGTCACCTGAATTCCCCCTGCAGGGCCTGTTGGGTGAGTCCCATGTTCTTCCTAGACTAACAAGCCCAGGAGTACTGATGGAAATCAACCCCTGGTTCCTGCTGTTATTATGTCTTCAGGTTGTTTAGATTCACCAGATCTCCTTGTTTATAGTATTTGTCTTAGTTGGGACCCTACTGTGGCTCTGGGTGTCCCACAGGCCCCGTTAATTTTCTGCAAGTTGAGGAAGACATTATTGGCACCCTCCTCAACCTACCTGATATTCTCTGTGTGGAGGAAGGACTTACCCGCCCACTTTCCATGCACGCCTGTGGCCTATTTCTGGAGGGGGCTTTGCTATTGCTCCTGTTTACCCACTGAAGGTGGCAAAGTCTATTCCTATTTTAGGGGCAGACTCACCTCACTAATGGGAGCCTGCTGAGCTCTTCTTACTGAGTCTCCCTTTGATACTGCATGGTTAATCCACTGCAGTCCAAGCTTCTGGTGGGAGGTCTGGGAGCTGAAGATCAACAGCAATGCTAGGTCCAGGATGTGGGGGAGTCTCTGATGGCAGCAGTGGGACTGTGGGGGCATGCATCAGGGGCTGGAGTTCTTAGGTCCTGAGGTAGGTGGCCAGGACTGTGGGGACATGGGAGGGGCATGGTTCTGGCCAGCCTGCCCACGCAATTGGCTGGAGTTCCCGTGTCCTGCCCAGACATTGGGGTTTGTGGGAGGGGCCTGGGTCTAGCCCAGCCCCGTGTGCCACTGGCTGGAGTTACAGGGTCCTGTGAGGTCATCTGCGGGATGGTGGGAGTTGTGGGAGGGGCCCGGGTCTAGCACAGCCCCATGCACACTGCTGGCTGGAGTTCCTGAGTCCTGTGAGATCATCTCCCATTCCCATCTTGCTCCACCTTGGTTCCATTGTCTCTCACAGGAGTCCTATTCTTCTCAGCACTGAAATGTGATGACACCATGGTCCCCTGGGTGAAAGCCCAATTCTCTCACTCTGCTTTTCATTCATATTGTTAACTTTAGCCACACTGCTCAGTACTGTAGCCTGTAGCACACATGACTGTTGAGTGCTTGAAACACATGTAGCCCAAAGTGAAAAATATACCCAAAGAACATAAAGAGATGAAGGATAGAAACTATCTCAATAAATTTTACATTGATTATGTACAAAAACAATATTTTGGATCTATTGGAGTAAATACAATATATCATTAAATTAATTTCACATTTTTAGCAAGCGTCTTTAGAAAAAAATCTTTAATAAAGAAAGTCATAAAATCTCACCCCTAGAATTCTTGCTTTATGTTGTTTTATTTTTCTGTTTATTTTAATGTGGCATTTTATACTTCCATTTTAATTGAAAAATAAAGTTTGTATATTTATAGTGTACAATACAATGTTTTGATATATGCATACACTATGGAATGACCATGTCAAGCTAATTAACATGTGTAGCATTTCACATACTTGTTCTGTTGTAGTGAGAACACTTAAAATCTCTCTTGGCAATTTTCAGATGTATATTATGTTCTCACCAACTGTATTTCCCTAATGGGCATATATTAAATATTTCCCTAATAGGCATATACTAAAGTTTTATTTTCTAACCTGTAGTGCTACCAAATGATGGTGGAACATTCAGCAGGAGGGACTTACTTGAAGATAGGTTTCAGATGTGTCATTAAAGGGGCTACTGGGGGGTCTGGCACTTTTCAGTTTCTCTCTTTGCTTGTTCTTCTTTGCTATCTGTTCCACTCATGATGCCCTGTGACCCTAAGTGACAGAGGCAGGTGACCATGGACTATACCCTCTGAAACCGTGAGCTGATATTTCCTCCTTTACACTGATTTTTTTCATGTATTTTGCTAAAGAGAGAGGAAAATGCATGCAATACTGTACAATAGATCTCTTAAACTTGTAACATTGGAGGCCCCTGTCAGGGATAGGGAAATATTCCTTCCACAGACCCCACACAATGAGACCTTCAAGAGCTGCAACCTCTACACGAGGACACATGTCAGACCAGGATGGAGGTGCGGAACTGAATTGATTGGTGCCACTATGTCCCTTTCCCATAAATTATAGGACATGTACAAGCCTGGCCCCAACTCTGTTTTCAGAGGACAGGGTGAAAGCAAAAGAGGACCTCTCTGCTGATGTGGACCCAGTGATGATTACTGGTAGAGTGAGAGAAAAGGAGGAAAATTAGTGCCATGGATAGCAGGAAAAAAAAAATCAAGCAAACTCAATGCATCCAATGATGCTGGGGCATGGGGGAAGAGATCAGATATAAATCAAAGTCCTAAGTCCCTAAAACCTATTTTCTGGCCACATTAGCCTTCACTTGCAAAACACCATTTCAAAGACACAATTATTAAGACTGCCACCATGATCACCACGGAGCATTAATCCTCACAGGAGCCCCTCTGAGCACGGGGCCCCATTTGACTATCCCGTGTCTGCACCTGATGGTTAATGGGTTTTATGAGTGTAAAGTGCTTCTTTTAGAAATACAGAAAAGGGCTTATTTTTCGATCCTTTGGGAATCTATCTGGTATGGAACACTGAAATCAGAGGATATAGATGACTTGAGAAGACCATGCCAGCTGCTGCAAATAAAGATTTCCTACTAGAACAGGTGAGCAGCAACCCCAAGGAAACGGGTAGAGGGCCTGCTGTGTGAATGATGAGTCAGCTCAGCCAGGATGCAGGGAGGCCGAGACACAGCGCGAGAAAGATCTTCCAGCAAGCAGAGAGTGCGCACATGAGACGTCACCTGATCCCGGCCCTCAACTTCCTCTCTGTTTGCAGTGATGTTGACTCCTGCTCACGTTTGTGAGATCTGTGTCATCTTTCTTTATGCCTAAATCAAGATCATTGTACCCTGGATCTATCTTTTTTTCCCTCTAAGTTTTCTGTGGTTTCTCAGATACATGTCCTGTGTTCACTGAAGGATTATTTTGTGTCTGTTCTCCTGGGAAGATGAAGAAAATCACCATTGTGCAAATGTAAACTACAACAATTTGAAACATAAATGTCTTTAATAGTGACCAACGTGACCTCTGTTTGGTTACCATGATACACAGCAAATAGCTGTCTTCAAACTTCTGCACTAGTGTCATTATACACAGATATTTGTTTCTATTTATTATTAAAATATTTTCCTGCTGTCTCATATGGAACAGCTTTTGAAGATTCTTGTGAGCCACAGCTGGAAAATTTCTTCTTTGAAGTGCCCCATTTATTCATCTTTTGTCAGTGGCAGGCTCTTTATGCTCGGACATTTTATACTTTTCACAGTTATTTTGGAATCTATTTCATTTGACGTTGAGTCAATTTATCATTCTGCACAAGTTCCCATTTCCCTTTTCCCTTGTTTCTCCACTTTGGCGCTCTGCTAAGTTCATCAGAGTATGTTTTTCCTTCCTTTCAAACTTCACTAGGGAGCCTAGAAAGGCATTCGAAGCTCACTTTTCCCAAATGCATTTGCTTTAATTTTTTCATACACCAAGATTCTTAGAGCATATTAGTGATAAGTAAACAAAGTTGGAGAATACAACTTGTGAATTTTCCTAATAATAAAACCAGCTGCTCTCAGATATAAATCTGAAAGGGGGGGTTCATTGAAAATATATCAGCTTGACTCTCTGTAGGACCTGCTGTTTGGTTTGCCTGGTTGTGTGATATTGTTCTCTCAGGCCTTCTCTGTAATCAGCTCAGTCAATGAGCAAATTTTGCATCGAGTTGTCTAGGTGTGAAGTGAACAAAGCTGAAATCTCCAGGGCTCTGAGGTCATTCAAATTCAGTAAGAGGGTATCTTCTAGATGCATTTGCACAATATAACTTAAAAAAAAACACATCTAAATGAACATTACCATTTTCATTTAACTGAATGTGAAGAGAAGGTAGTTCAGCAAAATGGAAATCCAGACAGTTGACATCTTGGGTTAATTTTCTTCTATGGTAAAATGGCAGACACAACGCAGCTCAGCAAAAATTGCTTTTGTACTGGCTGACTTACGGCTACTAATGATATAAATAACAGCTAAGTTTGCATAAATCTTAGGAGAGAATCATTTTACTGTTTTCTGCACAAGTCAGAACTCCTCTAGGATATTTCTTAATTTTGAAAATTTCTTGTACAAATGTCCTATAATAAGTTTCACTAATGCCATGACATGTATTCAACCTTTATAAAAGGTCAATAAATGCATGAAAAGACATTATATTTATTTATAGTATATACCATTCAATATATTTAAACACATGGCAATCCTTAAATTAATATTGTTTTCATTTATTTTCATCTAATTGATCTGTTAAAGTCAAAAATAAGTGAAAAATATCATTAGAATGGTGTTTTTGTTAATTTTGTTCTGCTTCCTGTTTATTGTCACTGTCATAAACTTGGTATCAAAATATTTATGGCTCATATCTTTAGTTTGGATTGTACTTTGATTTTATAGAATCTGCTTTCTCACTACACTAAGCATCATTAACATTTTCCTTGGGTTTCCACTTTGTGAGGCCTTATCAAAAAGCAACTTCCATGCCTGATATAAGATAGTTACATTAATTCTTGCTTGTGACAGAGGTTGGTATCATTGTTGGAAGGCAATTGGTCCGGATTCACTCCTACATGTCACTTGCGATTTACTGGAAGCCTTTGAAGTAAATGTGAGCGTCTTCTGGTCAACCCAACTCCACTGATTTTAAAAGTAGGAGCTCTTCTAAAACTGTGGCACTACCTGCTTGCCAGATACAGTTTTCAGTGTTGTTATGAGTGTTCTTGGTTTGTGATAACAGAGAAAATAAAGGTATTTCAAATCTTTAAAACATAGCTGTGAGACCTAGACCTAGGAGGTCAGGAGGATTAAAACATATATGGATTACAACACTTTTAGTGGAAAAGTACCTTTCTATCTTGAGAGTCAGGAAAGTCATACATTTAGTCTGTAGCTAGGGTATGCTGGAAGTTAAAAGTTAGGTATGCAGGTTAAACTTCCTTTGTCAGTACACTGTGATTAGGAAATTCCAAATTTTTAATATATATGAAGGTGAAACCGTGTAATTCCCCACCCTAACTAAAAATAGTTTTGTTATTAAGATCTCAGTTACATTATTTAGGAAGGGCTCAGACTCCTTCCCTGGAGTTGAAATTAATGTGTTGCATGACCATTTAAGTCACATGAGTGGCAGCATTTTAATCATCTGTAACACGTAATTCTGACCAGCATCAATTGCTTTTCTTTAGAAACACCTTAAAAGATTCCTTTACTCTAATCAATACTATAATCCTATCTGTAGGCCTGTTACACCTCAGGAACACGCTAATTTCTCTTCTTAAAAGCAGAACGTTTCACACACCTGTCAAAAAAACATCTGGGATTTGGAAGTCAAAACATGTATCAAAGGGGAAGCAACTAAACTTTGAAAGAAACAAAGCATGCGCAATTTGGTTCCTGACACAATCAGACAATCTGAAAGTTGGAATTTAAAATATTTGGGCAATGCCCTACTCTTATCAACCTCATTTGCACAATTATATTGAAGGTCTAGTCGATGCACACCGCAGCCACCATCCACACCAAAAGAAATCAAGGCGCTCTGCGATCCTTGAAGAAGACAGTTACCCCATGACATGTTATTTGTTACAGTGAGAAGTCTCCGAACAGCCATCTGTTTCCTATAAGCGTGTTTATTTGCTCACCCTGGAGGAACAGCGCCTTGGCTAAGGAGCCTCCCCGTCACATCAGGAAAGTCGTGATTATCATCAGAATCTTCAAGGGCTGCTGATGAAAGTCATGCTGTTTAGTTTCTTCACTGTATAAATCAAGACACACAGGCTTCACTAAACGTTTGCTCAGTGACTCATGTCCGCAGTGTTCAGTGTCTTCAAAAATACTTTTTTGTCTCACAAAGACTCAAAGGTAAAAACATGAATATTTTTAGTGTGCTTTGTATCCATGCATTATCAAAACGACTGGCTTAAAAGTGAAAATTTATCACTATCTACTAAAGTCCAGAACGCAGGACAATGGTACTTTCTATCAGGGTCCGAGGGCAGCAAATTGGTCTGGCCCTTATGAAAGGTGATCTAGTGGCATCTATTAAAAATGTGTAAATTTGATCCAGCAATCTACCTGCTAAATCTATACCTAAATCTACAGAAATAGGAAACATGAGGATATTTAGCAAGATGGCATGATGGGCTATGTAACATTTTTTTCCTTAAAGATTAAACAGAGGTGAGTTATAAAGGGCCGAGGACTCTGAGTTTCTCAGGCCCGTCTTGGTACTTTGCTAGAGACATGAATCTTGCTGGCTTTGGAGTATGAGAGGAGGGCAGATGAGCTTGAGCCCCACGATAAAACTCAAGTCTTAAAATGAGCTAAATAGGCTCTTCTGAGCCTGAAGGAGGCTGTTGCACCAAACAACAGCTACCAAATCACTACGAGAATTTTATAGGAAGGAAGAGTTGGCATAATTCAGTTGCAAACAGTTACCAAAGAAATTAAATTCTTTCAGTTTTATGTCTTGACAAGGTAAAATGTCTCATTTATAACCAATATATTTGCACGCGTATTCATTTCTGTGTCTGTCTCTTTTGAAGTTGTAGTGGCAAACAAACATAATAAAAAGAAAACTGTACCGAAACAATTAGGGCTGTGGATGTAATTTGGTGTAGAGTGATTGTTTGCCATGTACAAGCCTCAGTTTGAGACCCTGCCCTAGGGGAAAAAATCAGTAAATAACCCGAATGAGCATTCGTAGATAAAAGTAGGAATAAAGTATTGAATTTTACAGATCTTTTGAACTATATTGATTGTATTTATCAGCCCGGGAGAATCTTGTTAGGGAGAAAAACAATTGACAGTTAAATGTTGTATACAGAAAAGAAAGGGGAAAAAGAAAATACAAGAAAAAATTTCCTTTCATCCCTCCTTCTAGTGATTGACATCAGCAGGTGGTGGCTAGGAGTGTAGCATAAAGTGAGAGGAGTGGTAAGGTGAAGAGAGGCTAGGAAAGTCAGTTTTCTGCATGTCTATTTTTTATTATTTCAAAGGTTATACATTTGCTGAAAGTTTTACTTATGGAAAAAATATAAAAATTAATTTAATTTTGATAGAAATGAATATGTAAATCAAAGTCAAAATAAAACAGGTGTAAAACATGGTTTTATTTCTCTGGGGATGTTTACTTATAACTAAGTTTCTTTGGAGAATCTGCTGTATGCTATAATTGAATTGTGTGATTCATGTTTAACTTATTTAATGCAACTGACGTAGTTATATATGCAGTAATCAACTTGTGCCCTATTGTAGATAAATTTTTAAAGGACTGCACAGAAGAACTAAATAATTCATTTCTTTGAGTTTCAAAAGGGCTAAACAAACAAATAAGCAAACAAGAAGAAGAAACAAAAGAGGCCAAAGATAACTGCAAGCTGAGAAAACAGTTCTGCCTGGAGACCGATTTTTTAAGTACTGACTATTGTGGCAGCGAAATCTGCTCTGAACAGGCCTGCCTGTGACATATTACTAAGCCTCAGTGACTTCACTTGAAGGCTTTCCATGTTTATTTGATTTTCCCTCTACTTCTGCTTACCCATCTCAAAGTGAAGTTCATTTTTAAAAAAATCACAGTTTTTGTTTGCATGATTACGTTCATAAATGGGCCACTTTATTTCACAAATATCCATAACACCACGTGTAGTTGAACTGCCTAATAGGTTTGTTTTTCTACAGCTCCATTTTAACTTCCAAACAGGATGGAATATGATTCCCAGGTCATGGGGCTTCTGAATGCAGTGAGAAGCAAAGTTGAGTGAGCACCAGGGTCCCTAACTTTTCATCTTGTTTTAGCCTCTCCTCCTTGCTGTGCTAACCCTTTTTGCTTGATTTGTTTCTTATGATAATAATCACTAAGTCCTCTCCCGTCTAGGTAGCCTGAATAAACCAAATGATTGCCTAGATCTTCTCCCTTTCTAGTTTTTGTTTGTCATATTGTCCTTTAACAGTTGGATATAAATACTTTGTGATAAGTATTTTCTCAAAATCCCTAGAATTAGGTAGATGGGTGGACATCATAGTTTTAAATCCACTATGTGTGTTCCAGTCCCTCTGAATTCCCAAGCAACTGCTTAAATCACAGCCCCAAAAACTAAGGTACTGCACTCCCTCCTCCAGGTCCAAGGGAGAGCTGTTTACGCCACAGAAGGTACTACAATGTGTTATGAGAGTTTTCATGATCTTACAGTAGGCACTGATGACTGACTTGCAAAGAAGAAAACCATGTCTCATTTAATACCACATATAATTTTATAAGTGTATTAACTAATTCTTAAATGCAGCTACTGTCATTGGTTGTGTTTGTTTGTGGAACCTTCTACTATGGCTTCACTAGTCCAAGAGTCTCAGTCTTAGAATCACCTAAAGAAATTTTTTTCATCCCACTTCATAGGCCTTCCACCAATGCACTAAATCAGAATCCTCTGGGAGGAGGTCACTGACATTTTAAGGCTACCTAGTTTGTTGTAATCTTCAGACAATTTTGAGAATCACTGCTCTAAATATCTCTCTTTTACCTTTTCTCAGACCCCCGAAGTCTCTTTTAAGGTTCCCAAGGTGATAAAAAAAAATTTCTCTCATTTTATTCAGAGCAATTCAGATCTTTCATACATGTCTCTATGCACATCCATACTTTTGGTTTCCTATTAATACATTCTTGCTGTGCCCCTGGGTCTTCATTTTCTTCCCCCACGAGGGGAGGTAAAAACTAGTCTGAAACAAAAGAACTATTTACCCCAAAGATGAATTATGTCACTGGTGGAAGAAGCAGACACAGCTGCAGTCAGTTTTTGTTTAAATAGTGTTTTTCCTCCTTAACAGTACACATGGAAAAAGTTCTTGGAGCCCCTTAAAAATAAAAGACTTTGCACATATAAAAGCTTTTTCTGTTTGTACAATGCCTACCTCTGCCTCCTTAGGAGAACAGAATTTTCTTTTTGCCCATGCAGTGTGATCTCAAAGAGAGCTGTCTTCACCCCAAACACACAAAACCAGACCCTCCAGTGTGAGACCCAGGGCAGGCCTGCTGGGGAGCTTGGGGCTGGATAAAATGAGCTGTTAAGTCTTTTTGATCTTTAACTCCTAAGAGCCTGATTCCCCCACAGGTGTGAGAGGAGGACCTGGGGTGAGCCTGACCCACGGTGTGAACTGAACTTGCCCAACCTTTCCTTCCGACACGCACTCTCTTTGCATGGATGCGTTTGGGCTTTTAATGAATGCTTTTATGGAGGGTTGGACAAGAACAGATGCCCGTGAGAAAATATGCATCCCTATGGCTTCATCATTCCAAGCTAGATCCACCACCCATGATTTGGCTTTCCTGGAACAAACAATATTCTCAGCCTCTTTTCAGGTGCCCTGACTGTCTCGGAAATATTCCAGTGAGTGCTTGTGGTTGAGTTTTTAGAAGCCTAAGTACTAAAGCAGCTAGGGACTGTCCCAGCTTACCTCTATTCCCTCAATCAGTGGGACACCTTGTGCTGTCTATGCTGGCCGTCTAGGTGGTCTTCTATGGTTCTGGGAGGAAATGGAAGATTTCTTTATTAATCATCATTTTTCAGCTACAGCAAAATACTCTTACTTTATGATAATCAACTGTTAGATGTGTTAGTAGTGACGGTGTTTTGGTGACCATACAAGCAAATTGGTTAATTTATATATTTGAGTGGATTCATGGTATATCTGTCTGCAAAAATGTGTCTCTCACCTACATTTCAGCACACAACTGTGAACCTGCCAGAAAGGCGAGAAGTTACAGCAAATGCTTAAGAGTCCTGCACAGCATAGCATGTGCTGTGGTAATGGGTCACACATGCCATCTATCATGAATGTAGGGGAGAAAGGTTGGGGACTGTAGGGAAAATTAATAGGGTAATAGGCAGCTAAGTTCAGGAAGTCTTCAGTGAAAATTACATGAATGATCACCTTCTTCTGCCACAAATTGCACTATTGCTTGGGTTAGGATTTCTACATCTAGAAAATTATATTCTTTGTCTTCTCCATTTAATAGCAATTTACCTACTGTTTTTGGAGACATTTACATATTTGACTGTGTGTAGTAATCATGGTTCTAAAATAAAATCACAGATCAGATTTTCATGGAATTTACTTTATTGCCCTGGAAATCTTTTCCACCCCAACTTGTTCAGCCAATGAGAGAGAGCCCTGTACAATTAAGACTAAATGTTTATCGATGAAATAAATGAATGGAAATAACCTGGTGGCATGTAACATCCAGAATGTGACACAAAGAGACTTCCATTCCCTGAGTGCACAATGCAATTATTTGTTCCCTGTTTTTACCACTTCCATGGTAAATTTTTTTTTTTACATTTCCCTCATGGTGAGAGAAGAAAGTTAGACTTCTTGGATAAATCTCTAAGTGAAACAGTAAGAACTTGGCACTGGAGGTGAGAAAAGTAGAGTGGTCTCCACTTCTGTCCCTCAGTAAGCATAGGTTCAGTTAACTTGCTCATGGACACTGGCTCCTGTCTGCCAAAATGTCTGCTATTATCCCAATGGCTGCTCTACAAACTCTTCCTGTCACACACACCACAGATCATGCTCCCCAATCTCTCACCAGTCTTCCAAACTTCCAAGTCCTTCCTCCTTCCACTCACCTCTATTGCTTTCACGGCACAGTACTCCCCAGACTTGCACTGACTTCTCCTTTGTCTCCTTTGATTTATTTCTGTGCCTACATTTAACTGTGGGTAGTCCCTAGAATTTTACTGCTGACTTTTTGCTTAATTGCTTCATATTTTCCCTCAGAACATTTATGCCTTTTCTCTTCACATCTATTTTTTAGCTTGGAGTCTGAGACTCATAAATCAATATCCAGAGGTCCAAAATCCTTAAGTCTAACTCTTCTTTTTCCTAATGTACACTCCCACTTGGAAGATTCACTATCCTTTTGAAGTCAAGATGCCAAAAATAGAGGAGGTGACTACCTGTCGGTGTAGCAACTTAGAGTGAGGGCGTTATTTGGGTTTTTGTCAGAAAAAGTGGGTCTAGGTGGGCAAGGAAGAAGAGCTTCACCATGAAGATTTGACATAACTGTATAATGAGAGCTAGTTTACAGTTTGCATGCATCAGATGCTTCTGCCTGTGGTGTGGGAGCTTGAACGTAAGAAAATGTTTGGAAAGGAATAAGAGGCCTGGCTTGTGAGAGAGGAAGTACTTACTGAAGCCCACATCTTTCTCTTGATCTTCTAAGCAATTGACTTCAAGGATGTGGCTCATCTATTGGAGCCCTGCATCCTGGAGTTAGTTGCCAGCCAGTGCAGGTACTGAGGGAACTGCAAGTGCAGGTGGCATTCATGACCAGGAACAAGTACCTCCAGCTTTCCATCAAGAACAATCCTGCTGCTTCGTGTTCACCTACCAAACCTCATACAAAGTCTTCCTGCAGCCTTCTCTGACCCATGAAAATACAGAGAAGAGGATTCTGGGAAGGATGGTTCTAGCTTTGTTATCTTGACATGGTGCCAAGTCACCCCATCAGGGGCTATTACTGTTCCTATCCCCAGCAACATTCTTCACTTTATTGAGATGTTGAAAGGTCTATTGAGTTGAGGTTTTGGAAGACTGCTTTTATTTAACCACCATACCATTTAAAAATTGCCACAATTTGGATGAGAGAGAGAGAGAGCTCTGGATCCCTTATCTCTCCAGAACATATTTTTCCTTATCTGCTTTTCCATTGAATTTCTCTGTGAGATTTCATTTGCAGAAAACCCACTTATTGATGCTAAGAGAAAAAGAAATGGAGTAGAGGAAGGAAATAAGGAAGGAAGAAGAAAATATAGCAGTATTTTATATTGGACATGGTAGCTTAATATCTCAGTGTCTTTCCTCACTTTTAAAAATCAGATCTTAGAAGCAAAAAGGGTGAAATTACTACACTTCTTGTGGAAATTCAGAAGATCATGAATACCTACTTTGAAAATCTTTACTCATATAGGGTGGAAAACAGAGAGGAAATGGACAGATATATAGAAAAGTATGAACTACCAAAGCTTAATCAAGAAGATACAAAAATTTCAAATAACCCAATATCAGCTACTGAAATTGAAAACATGATTAAAAACTTACAATCAAAGAAAAGCCCAGGTCCTGATAGTTTCATGGCTGAATTATACAAGAAATTGAGAGGAAAATTTAATGTCAATACTCCTCAAATTCTTTAATATAATTGGAAGGGGAGCAATCCTCCCTAACTCCTTCCTGTAGGCAAGTATTACTCTGATACCAAAACCAGAGAAAGACCCAACAAAAAGGAGAACTATAGGCCAATTTCTCTAATGAACATTAATGCAAAAATTCTCAATAAAATACTGGCAAATAGAATGTAGCAAATCATCAAGATTATACATGATGACCAAGTGGGATTTATCCTAGGAATGCAGGGATGGTTTAACATACACAAATCAATAAATGTAATATACTATATCAAAAAAGCCAAAGACAAAAATCATGTAATCATCTCAATAGATGCAGAAAAAGCTTTTGATAAAGTCCAACACTTGTTCATGATAAAAACCTATAGAAACTTGGAATAGATGCTATCTACCTCAATCTGATAAAAGCCATTTATGACAAACCAACAGCCAACATTATACTAAATGTACAAAAACTGAAATCTTTCACTCTAAAATCAAGAACAGACAAGGATGTCCACTAGCACCACTCCTATTCAGTATAGTTCTAGAAACATAAAACAGAGCAATTAGACAACAGGAAGAAATAAAATTAATAAGAATAGGAAAGGAAGAAGTTAAATTGTCACTATTTGCAGATGACATGGTACTCTACATAGCAAATACCAAACACTCCATAAAAAGACTACTAGAGTTAATAAGAAAATTTAGCAGTATAGCTGGATACAAGGTCAACACTTAAAAATCAATAGAATTCCTGTACACAAACAATAAACTCACTGAGAGAGAAATTATGGAAATAACACCTTTCCCAAGAACATCCAGAAAAATGAAATACATAAGAATCAATCTAACAAAGAATGTAAAAAGCCTACATACTGAAAACTCTAGTACTCTTAAAAAGGAGATTGAAGAGGATGTTAGAAAACGGAAAGATATCCCTTGCTCTTGGTTAGGAAAACTCACAATTGTGAAAATGGCCATACTCCCAAAATTGTTATACAGATTTAATGCAATCCCAGTGAAAATATCAGTAACATACCTCACAGATCTAAAGAAAACATTCCTACAATTCATTTAGAACCAGAAAAAACCTAGAATAAAAAAGGCAAACCTGGACAACAAAAGCATATGAGGCATCTCAATCCCTGACTTGAAACTATACTACAAAGCCATAGTGAAAAAGAAAAAAAACAGCAAAAAAAAAAAAAAAAACCCAGACCTGAGGATCAGTGAAACAGATTAAAAGATGCAAACACAACTATAAAGATACTTAGCCATCTTATATTTGACAAAAGGGTTAAACATTTTCACTGAAAGAAAGATAGCCTTTTTAATAAATGGTGCTGGAAAAATTAGCTTTCCACATGCTAAAGACTGAAACCATACCCATGTGTACCACCATGCACTAAACTAAAGTCAAAATGGATGAAAGATCTAAATGTTAAAATAGAAACACTAAATCTATTGTAAGACAAGGTAGGGAGAAATCTTGAAGTCATAGCGGTAGGCAAAGGGTTCATGAATAAAATGCAAACTGCACAGGAAGTACTTTGAAGAATGAACAAATGGGATCTCATCTTCTTAAAAAGTTTTTGTACTTCATAAGAAATAACCAACAGAGTAAAACGAAAACCCACAGAATGGGAAAGAATTTTAGTTAGCTGTACCTCAGACAAAGGACTTATATCTAGAACATACAAAGAATTATAAAACATCAGGCCCCTCAAATTCAAAGACCCTCTCCAAAAATGGGCATCTGAGATAAACACACACTTCTCAGATGAAGAAATACAAACAGAAAATACATACATGAAGAAATGTGTACCGCCACTGTACATTGGAGAAATGAAAATTAAAACAACATTGAGATTCCATCTCACTCCAGAAAGAATAGCTGCCATCAAAAAATCAACTGATAACAAATGTTGATGAGGCTGTGGGGAGAAAGGAACACTGCTCCACTGTTGGTGGGAGTGTAGACTGGGGCAGCCACTGTGCAAATCAGTGCGGAGATTCCTCAAAAAACTAGGATTGAAAGTCCCATCGAATCCAGCTATTTCTCTTCTGGGTATTTTCCCAGAAAAATTGAAAAGATGATACCACAGTGATATATGTGTACCCATGCTCATAGCAGTACAATTTGTAATAGCTGAATCTTGGAAACAAACAAAAGGTCATTAACTACAGAATGGATAAAAAAGATGTGGTATTTTTATACAATGGAATATTATGCAACTCTAAATAAGGATAAATTTGACACATTTATAGGTAAATGGAGGCAACTTGAGACAATACTCATAAGTGAAATACATCAGACTCACATTTGTAAATATCATATTGTCTCCCTAGTGTAAAAAATAAATGACAATAATAAACTGAAAGAGTAATAAGGTCCAAAATATACAATGGATACTGTAATAATGAAAAGGAAAGAAAGTGCTGAAAAGAAAATAACAACTGGGATAGGGAAAGCAGAAATGGAAGAAAGGAAAAGATTATACATATGTAGGCATACACATATGACTGTATGTATGTATATGTGTGCAAGATAGATAACTATACTAATAATTCTCTATTAGTTCATTAAAAAGAACAGTTTGTGCTGTTATTGTTTGCTTGATCATTTTTTATGCTTAGATCTTGTGACCTGAACAATTATTTCTAAAATAGCAATATGCAACAGATTAACTAGTGTCAATTTCTTTCTGCTTTGTTGTTTTCTGTATTATTTCTATGTTTTTTCTGTTTTGCCTCCTTAAAATAAAATTTTTTTAAAGGAAAATCAAATCTCATGTCTCAGTTTATGGCTTCCCTCACACTCTTTTTCTTTCTAAGCAGTTTTTAAAATGCCATACAATAGATTTTGATGACTTCCTTATTGTACTAATTGTGTGTGTTATTCTGGTAATCAGGTGTAGAGACTTGATAAATTCAAGTTCAATTTGTTGAACCTTGAGATATTTAAAGAGAAATAATGAAGGAACCTTAAGAAAAAAAAAGGAGAGAGAAGGAGACATACGGAGAAAACCAGTGTGAAAAGAATCACGTCTTCATCCTCCAAATTCAGTCCTGATTATTTACCCTAGCCTGACTGGGTCTCTAACCACCTCTTAAAAGACTGTATCCATAGCCAATTTCAGACTTTGATTTGCACTTTATTGGAGGAGAAGAGTAGAATTCACTATCATCTTTGTTTTTTTCTGAGACAACTGTAGACCAGTGTTGTCTCTGGGTCAACGTGGAGAACTGACTTCTTGTCTCTAAAAATGCAGCAGAATATGAGAGAGAAGTGCCACTTTAATCACACACAGGTGATTATCAATATATAATTTTATGCTAAAACTTTTATATAAATAATTTTCTATCTATACAAGTATATGTGAGAATAAAAAGGTGGCAGAAAACTTTTAGAAGGAAAAAAAGAGTATTAGCATTTATTAAGTCCATCTTATAATGATCACTTTTCTTCAGTTTTCAAAGCAACCAAAAGATTCAGGAGTCATGAGCCACACAAAGTCATTTTACTGAGGAATCTAAACTTTCTTGTGGTACATACATGAAGCAGTATTCAGTTTTTCTAGTTACCTTGCCAACCACATTCTCTATTCTGGGCAATTGGGGATGTGTAAAGGCGTCCGAGTTTGATTCTGTGACTGTTCAGTCCCTTTGGTTTTCAAAAATGTCTCTTTTGGGTTGTTAAGAATCTGTCCTGTTTATTTAAAGCCTCTCTGCTCATTCCTAATACCCTCTGTCTTTCTCCTCCTGCCTGGGTGGCCAGGCCTGTGGCTGCAGCGGCTTTGGGAGAGGGAGGGATGGGCTGGGTGGTCCGTTCTGAACAGCTTCTCTTTACCTCCCTTTCCCCTGCCCTTCTTCTTCCTCTCCAGTTGTGGTTGAAAGGAGAGAGGAAAGAGCCTTTTTATTGACTCCTTTTAATGAGATCACAGTTCTCATCTTGGAGAATTCTGTGCTCTGTCTAAATCATTTCTTTGGGCTCTGTGTTTATAAAGGATGAGTCTCACATGCCAATTAGACAAGGTCACCCCAAACACCTCCCTTACGTATTCAGCACCCCTTGTGAAATACGTTTCCATTGCTCCCATGTGTGCACTATTTTGTCCTTAGGTAAGATGGTCACTGTAAATCTCATCTGTCCTCTACAGTTGGGTTTGGGTTTTGAATAACTCATTGCATCTGAGAACTTGAAGGGAGCAAATATAGACTGTTTGTGTTTCTTCAAAATTCATCGTATGTTGAAACCTAATCAGCCCAAAGTGGTGATACTTACAAGTGGGGGTTCCTTAGGAGAGAATTAGGTCAGAAAGTGGAAGGCCTATGAATGGGATTAATGTCCTCATAAAAGGGATCCTAGAGCAATCTCTTTCTCCTTCTACTATGTGAGGGTAAATTGCAAAGACTGTATTCAAACCAGGAAGGGGGTTCTCAACAGATCCTGCATCTACCAGTACCTTGTCTTGGATGTCCTATCTTCATGAACGGTGTGAAGTTAAGTTCTATTATTTGTAAGACACCCAGACTAAGATGTTTTGTTACAGCAGCCAGATCAACCTAAGACAGCAGTTCTAATCAATGAGGATACTGAATATGTGCCATTTTATGGAGAGAGTTACCAGCATCATTTAAAATTACCCCACTCACCGTGCTCTTGCTTCTGATGATAGAAATGGGGGAGGATGGGAAGCATTGGCATTTCTAACTTCACACCACTACATCAGTGATGGAATTCACTAAATCATTTACCCAGTATTTATTAAACAAGTACCTGTGACATATACTATTTTAAATTTGAGTGCAGAAAATTCCATAAATAAAGCTTTATGTGTAGAGTGAGTAGAAAACTTCAAAGCCTTACTCTTCAGACATATAAAAAATTGTGAGTAGCTTTTTTGTTTTATGTGATTGATATCATTTTTCTAATAATCCCCAGCCCATTGGATATTTGCTGGAAGCATGAAATTATGGGGTGATATTTAAACTTTTGAGTTAGTAACTGAGGTCTTTACCAGTTGCTTTATGTTCCTAGATCTTTTTGGGGACGGTACTCAATGAATGAGAATTTTATTGTCCGGTTCCTCCCGCTTCTGTTCAAGTACATGAGAGGCTTTAAATGCCTTTATGGTGACAAGAGGAGGAGCCTTAGGGTCATACACTAGTTTCATAACTAACTGATCTAGATCAGTGAGTATTGACCATTTGTAGTTATCTGGATCTGGTAGTTAATGATCTTGCTTCCTTAGTTGTGGTAATTAATTCTCAATAGTTTGTATCCTCAAAAATGAATCTATATCTCCTGACTCATTAAGCATTTTTGGCATTTCATCACGAGGAGGGATGGTCTCCTATGTCCTTTGTACATCCTACATAGGACTGAGGCTACATTCACTAGTGTCAGCTTAGGTTTGTCTATCTAATTGTCTCCATCTGACAAAGCTGAACCACTGAAGATCTTGGAAGCTTAGGGTACCTGCAGGACATAGCTGGGAATGCGGGCTACTCATCTTGACATCTCAGGCGCCGCAGTTATACAAATACATCTGTACCATCTTCCTGTTAGGAATCAGCCTTAAGCATATGAAGATTTCAGTTTGATTTCCTTACCCGCCTGTTGGTTATTTTTTTCCTCAGGCTCTCGTAAGCCAGAAGCAATGTGACTTATTAGTTATCACATCTCATTTCCTCACATCCCTGCTTTCCTGGGGATATTTGGCCTGATGGTTCTGAATTCCTCAGCAATGATATGATACAGTACAGGAAGAGAATCTTGCCTACTGATAAGGCTGAAGGAAGATATTGGGTGAGAATTTTAAAAGTTCTATTCTTATTTCTCATTCTAAAGATCGCTTAAGCATTATCTTATTGCAGGCTTTACAAGTACTTAAGAAAATATCAAGGGGTTAAATCAAAGAGATTGTAGAAGGCAATACAGCTCTAACTGCCCTAAATTTTGTTTGCACACTTAGCAAATTCTAATGCAAACCTAATATCTCAATCTAATGAAACATTATGTTATATGAGTTGTTTTTTCTTGGTGCACAAACACATGGTGGTGTAGGTTGACTATCAAGAAGCTTAGAGCAGAGCCATTTCAACACCACATCTCACAGGTGGTTCAGAGAAAATAGAGACCAGTGAAGATTCCTGAGGTCATATCAAAATTCAAAGCCAATTCTTAGATAGCAAATGTTCAAGTTGGTGTGCAGTGTGTGTGTGTGTGTGTGTGTGTGTGTGTGTGTGAAATAGAGGTACAAATTTATTATTAGGAATGTATGCTGTTCTACTGATACAACAACTAAAATTATGGATTAAAGTTGAAAGATAGAAAATTTACTATTAAGCATTTACACCATTTCTGTCAAACCACAATTGGACAAGAAGATGAAAAATGAGTTCAGTTTAACAAATTCCCCAAAATATTGTCTTTGCAAATGAATGTTTTAGTATTCATTATAAATACCTTGTACTTTTCTTACAGTTCTTAGTTCATTAGTTAAATTCTTAGGACAACTTCATTACAAACACTGGATTTAAATTCTTTAAAATATAATTTCTGCTATTTAGCTTTATTATGCATGTAATAGCATGTTGCATAAACTATCACAGTTCCTGTCCTTAACAAATTTCCAAACTTAAGAAAGAGATAAGTCACTCAACCAAGAAATAGTAAAATCACATGCTTCACCTCTTGTATAGCTGATGCTGTTTTTTGAAATTCTGTGGACATCAAAGAGTTCCCAGAACATAGCATGTAAGGTTTGCTAAAAGGAAGTTTTGTTTGGGGAGAAGCATTTTGGATGATTCTTGCAGTAACAGAGATAGTTACCTGCTAAAGTGTGCTTGGGTGGAACTGAGTGCTGGCTTCTGTGTTAGTGAATGAAAGGTGAGGGAAACAGAAGAACACACATCCTTACCCGGGAGCACTACAGTAGGTGTAAATAGAGAAGACAGATTTAAAGAATGGTTGGGTCCCATTCACTGTGGGCATTAGCAGTGCATCTGTGTAAGAAAACTAAGGTTGCAGCAGTATGTAGGCATTTAACTAAACACCTCACTCACTTCTCACCAAGATTCTCTACTGTCCTGAATGAGAGCTTGGTAAAAGCTAAGAGGAACAACAAGTTGAGTGGAGAGGCATTTCAAAGGTTGAACGCTGCATTTTAGAAGACAAAGTATATGGTGATAGAGTAGGGATTGAAATTTTTAAAATAACTGCAAGATTTCCAAACTGTGTGGAAGGGAGAATGACAGTACTATTACAAAAGACTGAAACCTGGCATTGTGGAGCAGATTTTAGTGGGAAAAAGGGTGAACTGTTTGTGACTGACTAATTACTGGGAAGTGGTGTCAAGGTTACCTGAGATCTATGTTTGAAGGCATGGGCTTAGGATTGGAGAAGGAGAATTAGGTCCTGAAGGACTGTGTTAGACTAAACCCTGACATGCTTATGTCATAACCCTTTGAACTTGTGAGTGTCATCTTATGAGGTAAAGGTGAGTTTGCAACTGTGACCAGTTTAAAGATCTTGAAATGAGAACATTATCCCACATTAACCCATTGGGTCTTTATAAGAGACATGAGTGAGACCAGAGAGACTGTAGAGATAAAACGGTGGAAGCAAGGGCTTGTGGAATGTGAAGAAGAGGTTCTAAGCCAACGGATGCAAACAGCCTTTAGACGTTGGATGTGGCAAAATCAGATTCTTCTTAAAGCCACCAGAAGTCAATCCCACTAGCATCTTGATTTTAGTCCAGCAAAGTTGATTTCAGCCTTGTGATCCCCAGAACTTTCAGATAATAAGTTTATGCTGTCTTGAGTCACCAAATTTCTGGCAATTTATTTCAGCAGCTACAGCAAACAAATAAAAAGACCTAGTTAAAACTGGAAGAAGACTCTTATGACTTCTAAGTCTAACATGGCCTTTCCGAAATTTAGACAGTCTTGGTGACCTGTTTTGATAGCCCATAACAGAGTAAGGAGCGTGTAATTTCACAAAGGTAATCCTGAAACTCAGGAATATGTATAGTTCAGATCACAGAAAACTTTCTCTGTTTTTCTCTTTTTTTTTTTTAGGGCAAAGCCAAACTGCAAATGACCTTTTAGGTCCAGGACTTATTATGGTATGTGACGCATAAGTGTTTAAAAATATATCAATCATTTACCAAACTAAACAGCATTATCAATTGTTAGTCTTAATTCTACAAAAGTAATAGAAACCATGTTGGCAGTATAAACATAACATTTATTTCTATTTTACATTGAGTATTTTGAATTGCCAGCCATTTTCATAGCAAAAGATTTTGAGTTCTTTAGCCAGTATTTCTCAAACAAATGCCCATATATACTATTTGGGGTGGGTGAGTCTATAAATGTATTCTTGGGGGTTTTAAAGATGTTTCATAGGTTGCTCAAGTTTAAAGGACACTGAAATACACACATGTTGAACGAACAAAAAGATGAGGAACAAATGTTTCCAGAATTAACAAATCTGGTTGTAAATTTCAGGGGGGAAAAAAAGCCTGTAAAGCAAGTTGTTTGGTGTTGTAGAAATCAAAGAACTAATTGTGTGTTTAAGTCTTTACATTTCAAGCTGTGGTAAACATGTAGACACGGCCCTGTGCATTTTTCCTCATTTGTCTCCCCTGCTGATATCCTAAGTGCACCCCCACCCTGAGGATTAATACCTCAGCCCCAGTCTACATCTTGCACCTATTATCTGTCCCGGTTGACAGTAAAAAGTTAATGGCAGCATCCCTCGACCCCGCTAGGCCCCTAATAGATGGCCCATCATTGTTTCAGAACACCTGAAAGAATGTCTGGGTGCGTCTCCCCAAACACCTGACAAGGGAAGGGTGGAGGGCTCAAGAATAATTGCTGTGTCACTACCATGTGATTTATTGCAATACTTAATTATGTCTACAGGGCACCATCTGGAGACCCAATTGGTCTTTCTTTATGAAGAAAAACTAAATTCAACTTGTACCTTCTTCCAAACTCCACCGAGCCCCACTGTGGACTTTTCACACCTACAGAATATCACCCCACTCCAATGCTACTGGTTTTAGTTTAGAGGGTTCTAGCCACAGAGAGCATCTCTAATCTTAGACGCAATAGTTTTTCCTTTCTTAGACCACGTTGTTCAAAGGGTTAAACATACAAAAATTTTACAGTATATCAAACTGTCACAGGGTAGTGAAATCCTCTTCACTTTATTTCTGAATTAGTTCTAGCCACCAGTTAAAAGCAAGACTGCATTTATTGGCATCTGATTTTCCCCTTAATTATTAGTTGGCTAGTAAAATGTTTGTCTCAGAAATACTTGTTTAAAAGGAGTAAAGCAAGGCAGATCAGCTTTGCATCATGATGATTCTTCTTAAAGTATTACTCAGCTTTCAAATAAAGTTTAGTCTATTTTTAGAACTTTTCCCCCCAAACCATAGTATGCTGCAGAGTTGACTTAAGAAATACTTATTCCTTTTAATTAAAACCCAGAGCATTAATCAAATGTTTGACACTATAAATGTTTCCAATTAACATCTAGCTTAAAACCACATGTGTTCCAAGTGAAATTCAAAAGATCTATCTGTACAGGTGACCTCAGAGAAACCATTAACACATGGCTGGAGACAGCAAGAAACATTCTCCATTTGTGAAACTGAGATAAAGCATCAGTTTGTGACTGGTTATTACTGCAAATATCCCCTTCAGAAAAGTTTCCTAAGCTAGAATTTAGGTATTTCTCACCGAGACAAAAAGAAAAGAAGAATTAAACAAATTAAATATGCATGCTCATGCACACATACAAATGCATGGAGATATGAGGGAGAAAGAGAAAGAGAATGGGAGAGAGGGACAGAGGGACAGAGAGACAGGGAGAAAAAGAGAGAGACAGAGAGAGAGAGAGACAGAGAGAGAGAGAGAATGGAATGGAAACCAGTAGTACCTTAACAAAGATAGTGGCTTGTCTGAATATAGGAGGGCTTATGATACTTGTTCTAAAAGGTATTTTCCAAGCAGTTCATTTTCAATTTTTTCTCCATTGATTGCATACACAAACACCTCTAGGGTCTAGAGAGATAACATACATGAATGAAATGGGAGTGTCAGGTGTACTGGAAACCGTAACAAACTCAAGGGAGTGTTGTCTCTCGCGAGAATATTTCTCTCAATTCCTGTCAAACACTGTCACGTGAAAATGCAGGTCTAATTGAACTAAATGTCCTGACATTCTACAACAACCAGAAAAGTTTCTTTTTTTCATATGAATTTATGAATTTTAAAGGGAGCTAATTCAATGGAAAACAACAGCAACAAGCACAGCCCTCTTTGCCAATTTGTGACCTTTGTGTCTGCTGTTGGGTAGGATCAGGAGCTGGGTTAACATGGACAGATATAACAAAGGTCATGATTTAGATGAAAGTGAATCCTTTTCAGTTATTATGTCAGCACATCACCTGCCTTGGAGCGCATATTCTGGGCTTGTTAGGGATCGTATCCACCAGCTCCTGGCAGAACACACACTTCCCAAATAATTTCTCAACGGATCGGTCAAACTCAGTTAAATTATTCCAGGTGCGCTATGCAGGGGGTTATTACAGCCATAAGGAAAATAGTAACATTAAGACACGGCCATTTGCCTGGTGTTCTGATGAATTGTGTTTTCTCCCCTCCGTCTCTCAGCAGCCCATCAGCAGCTGGGGCTGTCAATCCAACTGTGAGAGTTGCCTACAAATACCTCGGGTTAGTCTGCCAAGTCTAGAGAGGCACATGTTTATCTCTCTCTCTTTTACCTTCCAATCTCTTTCCAAAAGAGAAAAAGTGGAAGATGGCCATATATGGTAAGTGCCTGGCAGGTAATACAGAGAAAATACAATTACACATCAAAAACAGTCTGCAAGACCCAAGGGGCTGCTATGTTGATGCTTTTGCAAAGATTTTTTTTCATTTTCTGCAAAAACCAAAGCCATGATCTCCAGTCATGAGTGGAAATTGTTCACCAAACCATATTTAACTTACTTAGGAGCATGTGCAGTTCATGAGAAAGGCCAGAAGTCCTGGCTCGTAGTTTTTCTTTTGCTTCTCAACTAACTGATAACTGTTCAGCATTAGGTACATAAACAATGGCAACTCAATCTCTCTGTGCCCTCAGTTTTGATTCTCGTGTTCACATCACCTTCCCTTTCCACAGTTGGATTCTAGGAGTTCTAGATTCATACCGTTAGGTTCAGTTCCTTTAGAAGGAGACGTATCCTTTCTCTTCATGCCGTAGTCTCAGAATTGGGCCTGAATATGGTTTAATTTAACCGCTAATTTGATCTACATGCCTCAATCAGTCTGATGCCTTATTTGGTCAGGACCAAGTTACATATCCCCTGTAAAGCCGGGGTATAATCACACAGGAAACTGGGAGTATCTCAGCTCAGTACGCAGAGGTTTTCATCAAAAATGGAGGAGCAAGGGTATCCATTATATTTTAAAAAATTATTATATTTCTTGTATATATTTATGGGTATATTGTGATATTTCAACAGATGAAAGCAGGAGGATTGAGCATTCCTCACATTTGACACCCATTAATACAAAAAGATGCATGTAGCCATGCACTAATAGTAAATAACCACTGTTTGCCAACCTTTAAGTTCAGCTATATTTTTGGAAATTTTTCGATATCATGAAATAAATACTTACAATAAAAATTTTGGAAAATTGAGAATGGTGAAACGGAGAAAGTTTGTTAGCTGGCAAAACTTGTAATTCAGTTGGAATTTGTTGTATTTTCTCAAAATTATTTGGGATGGTCACATCTTTTTTCTCATTTTGCCTTGCTTGTTATATATCTCTGAGAGGTTCCTATAAGCTCTCCATATGATTTTGAAATTCTATTATATGGAATCCATGCTATTCCAGTTTTACCACTGATAAAATTTCTTGTCCACTTACATCCTCTAAAGGGAATTTTCCAAAAAAACACATGTAAAAATTAGAGAGAAATAAATGTTACACGAATGACAATCTGTATATTTTATTGCAATAGAAATATTACCTACAAGATACAAAATTGTAAACAGAATTAATAGTCACATGACAAAAATTTGAGAAAATATGCACAGTATAAAAAATGAAAACAGTATTCTTAGCACATAAGAACAAAAACAAAATAACAGATAATGGTCATGTAATCAACTTTAGCTAGCTTAGAAAGACAACTATCCTAGAGAGAAAAACAAAAATTAACCAATGGAAAAAGAAGAAATATAAGACATCATGTTTTATTTATCAAATAGAAAATATTCTCACAGTAATTGTCCTTGTTAAAGGAGAAATCACTTACATTGATGCTAGAAATATAAATTGATAATAAATTTTCTAGAAAAGCATTTGAAAATAAGTTTTAAAAAACTTAAAAATGTATGTGTACAGCCTTAGAAATTTATTAAATAAATCTCCTTGTAAAAGTTTACCCTTAGGAAATACACAGATATATGTTAAAATGTTACTTTTAGAAACTTCATCAGTCTGATCTTCATAATAGGAGTACTTTTAAAAATTATTTGAGAATTGAATATAAACATATTTTTAAAATAAGTTATATGACAGTACTGTATACCATTACTGAAATTATAGTGCAGAAATAGATATAATGTAATGGGAAATATCCATATATAACAGGAGAAAAATACTGTGTGGTGTTATGAAATAAAACCAAACAGCATGCACTAGTAAACAAAATATATATTTGTGATGTTAAAAGTTTCCATGTGGAAAGATTTACATAAAAATTGGGAAACCTTTGGGCAGTAGGTATCCTACTTTATCTGCATTTTATTCATACATGTGTATTTTTTTTTCTAAAGTGAACATCTGTAATTCAAAATTCTAAAAGCCACTATAACAATGCAGTAAGTTTCTTGAAATGTCTTTTGGTTCAGAAAGAAATGGCAAAACAGGGTTTTTCTCTCCAAACTGCCACCAGCTGGGAAAATCATCAGGGAAGTTATTTCACACGACGTGCTTCAGTCGGAGAAGCCAGCACATCTTGAGTCTTGTGTTCATGTGAGCCGTGTTCACCCGGGGGCCCTTTCCTTGGTTTCTCCACCTGAGTCAAGCACATCCCCTTCTAGACCAGCAGGACTTTCTTTGTCGGGAGCCACAGGCTCATCAGAGAGATGACAGTGGGCCTTAGACTGAAGCATGGACTTTCTCGGAAAGCGTCCTTATGATTCTGTAGCTACAGGCGTTTGAATGGGGTGAAACTCAGGAGGGAGAAACTCCTCTCACGGTTGAGTTCCAACTGAATAAACAGCATCATGCTGATGGAGAGGAAAATGAAAGATGCCTTAAGGAACCTGGGGTCTGCCGTCTGCCCAGGAGGCTGATTTTCAGTTGGATCAGGGCTGTGGCCACCACTTCCTTTTTTAACCTATAATCACTGGCCAAGGCCCTGATATATAATTAGTGCTTACTAAATATCTATAGGATAAATTAGCTTATATTTTAATGTACAGAAAAGAAGTGCAATTGGAAAAAAATCTGATGAATGTTTAAATTTAGAAACAATACAGTAAAGGGTACCTTGCCACTAACACTCCTCATTTCAAATACACTTATCCCATGGCTCTGGTCACTTTCCACAGTAGTTCTGGAAGTGTTCTTTCTTGAGTATCGTTAGTTGCACTGCCATGGTTGCCTGATGTCCTGAATAGGTTAAAAGTACTTCCTTTTCATTTTGACTTAAAGAAGACCCAGAAATCATGCAGTGCTAACTCCAGGGTATAAGGCAAGTGGGGACACCTCATGCTTTCACCGAGCTACCCTCTTCATTGGATGGAGTTAGGCAGAACATTCACCACCTTTTAGATCACACTTTATAAAGACATCCTTGAAATACAGTTTCCCAAGGTACTTCTAAAAGTGGCAAGAGTAATGGATAAATGTTTGAAGTGATAGGGAGCATTTTAAGGGGAATTAATAGAAATACGTCTTTCACGATAATAAAATTTAAACGTTCTCTATGAATTTGGATCATGTTGTATAATCAAATAGAAAGAAGGGAGTCTAGATAGATAAAGGGCAAAGAAGTCATTGAATAGTTGACAAAAACAGCCTGGAAAGAGAAACTGCAACTATAAGATGTTAATTAAATAAATACCAATTGGAAACAAGAAGCAGATGGTGTAGTGTCAGCCTCCTGCTCCTTCCTTCTTCCCTTCCTTTTCCTACCCTCTCTTTCTATCTGCCCATGGGTCTCTTTTTCTCTTCTCTCTCTCTCTGCCTTCTCCCTCCCTTTTCACATCCCCTCTTCTTTCTTTCTTTCTTTCTTTCTTTCTTTCTTTCTTTCTTTCTTTCTTTCTTTCTTTCTTTTCTTTCTCTCTGTTCTTTCTTTTTGTCTCTCTGTCTTAATGTCTTTCCTTTATTTCTCTTCAAGTGCATTTAAAACCTACCTCACACCAGATACAAGGTAAATGTTGTAATCTCTCTCTCTCTCTCTCTCTCTCTCTCTCTCATTCTTGGAATCAAGGCAGGTGCTTATGCCCCTGAGGTATATCTCCAGCCCTGTAATCTCTTTTATAGTACCAATTTTATTGAATTGAAATAAAAAAATAAAAGATGTCCCATTTGCTTCAAGTGAATCCAACTTTATACTTAGCCCACTGGAGATCATTTTTGTCTTCTCAGTGATGAAGGCATTCAGTAGGGTTTTTGGAGGAGCATTACTTTATCTGGAGGAAAGCACGCTAAAACAGTGTATGGCAAACACAGTGCTTGAAGGGATGGTTTTTTGTTGCATGAAAGAATCAAGATTTACAGAGGTATCTCTATCAGCTGACTTTATAGGACCAAACTAAAAATACTGTTACAGTAAATCATCCAGCTAAAGAAAAGATGGAAAAGGAAAGACGTTGGAAAGATGCATACGACAAAGATTTTGAGTAATATATGTTTAGTATGGTCGATATTGGGATGGAAGGATGACAATAAGACGTGTGTGTTGTAGGTGCCATAATAGTAGAAATGGCTTTACTTGGCTCACAGTTAGTGAGCTGCACTGACCTCTGAACACCATGTTTTAAGAAACTCATCAACAAATTCCTGCATGTCACAGAGTGGATGGGAACACAACAAAGCCTTGGCACCAGGCTATTTGGGGACAGTGGAGGAAATTGTCCTTTGAAACACTGCCTTAACTACCTACATGATTCTTCTTATATCACTGTGACAAGTCACTAGCAGTCTCCAAAACTTAGTAAGTTAAGACTATAAAAGTTTTTGTTTTACGTATAACATAATATCCGTCACATGGTCCATAAGGATTTTGCTCTATCTCATCCCTCAGGGACTGAAGCCAGCGCGCTCTGGCATCTTCTACACAGCACCTGGAGTATCCAGCCCTGCCAGTCACCGTAGCCAGATCAGAGGCAGTGGGAAAGTGGCACGTAGGCCTCTGGGTGCTTCTGCTCAGCAGTGACACACGACTCCCAGGAACTTTCAGGACGGGAAGGCAAGAACAGGTGTGTCCCACCCAGTCAATTTTCCCTTAATTGTTTTTAAATGGCAAAATGTCTGACTTTACATTGTTTTATCCTCTACCTACAAAATACATCTGAGAAAGCAGGAGTCGATTGGCTATTGTGTTTTCTCCAATACACGTCAAAATAAATGACTTGGAATCATGGAGTTGCATCCACGACTTTCATAAAGTCACTTTATATACTGCTAATAATTCCATGTACTACCAAATGTGTCAATTTCACTACAAGACATGTCATTTTAGAGACAGACTGGCTTGCTGAGTTCAGTAGTAGGGAGGGGAGGAGTGTCTGCAGTCCATATGGGAGGAACCACACGAAGAGGCTGTAAAATGCTAGAGGATTCCTGAGGAAAATTCAGAATCACATTGCAGAAAAAAATTATGACAACAATGTCCTCAGACTAGGGCAATAATTCTGACTTAGAAACATTAAGCAAGATGGAAATACATAAGAATCAGGCTGTAGAAAATTAATAATAGTGATGAAATGGAACCCACAAATGAATTATGCTACTTTTAGTTCTCCACACACACTGTTTTCAATGATGTATGTTACTCACGTAGCCATGCTGAGGAGTTGAATGAGAAGCAATCTTGGATCATTTTAAAAATCACTATGCTTTGATAATAGCTATCACTGAAATTGGTTCCCATAAGTCGTAATAAATTCCCATCCCACAACACCTTATTTGATTTTTGTAACCATGCTATCTATTGGAATCTGTTGATAGTCGTACTTTGTAAACAAGAAAGCTGAGGCCTCTTCACAGTAAGACACTTACCCAGAATCACAGAGCTAAAGCTGAAAAAGCTGATCATTGGGCCGAGGATTTAGCTCAGTGGCTTAAGCGCCTGCCTGGCCAGCGCGAGGTCATGAGTTCGATCCCCGGTACAAAAAAAAAAAAAAAAAAAAAGCTGATCATTGATTAAACTCAACCCCTAAAAGGAACTCTGGTCTCCCAGCCAGTTTTAGGGTCTTTTGTTACAGTCTTGCCACCATTTCCTTGTTTTTAACTGTCATTTTGTGAAAGAGACAACAGGTAAACAACAACACTTTACAATTTAGAGTCTGATTTTGTGCCGTCACTTAGATGACCTTAGGTTAGGGAGAGTTTAGGGGGGTATGGAGGACTTTTCCCTTTAAGATTGTTAAATAGATTTTCGAGTGTTTATTCTGTCTTGTTTCCTTTTCTTACTTTCATATTTTCTTTTCTTTTTCTTCCTTTCCAATTTTGTCTGTCTTCCAATCTTTTTCTCAACATCTTTTCCAGCCAAAAGGCCAGAATCAACAGGATCAAAAATCAAACAAAAATTCTGAGTTTCCCTAAGGACACGCATGGGGGATTTGAGACCGTCAGCTGTACAAATATGACGCCATCTTTAGATAAACTGTCTAGAAGGATGGGCTGGGAGCAGGACAGCCCTGCCTGCTGCCCACAGATGTCAGGCAGTTGTGCCTGCAGCCAGGGTTATTATCTGACAGATACGGAGCACAAATATTGACTTTTGCTATTTTTACTGTAACTGCAGCCATAAACATTGATTGCTGCTGGAGGAGGCAGACTGGGAAGAAAGCAGCGGTGTCCTCACAACCCCAGAGAGCTTTTGTTTTTGCCTTGAGGCAGCCCAGCAAGGAACCAGACGTGAATCAGATCTTCATGGAGCGATTCAACACAGAAAGAGTAGAATGGTGATGATGTGAAAGATCTGCAGGTCTGAAGGATTTGAAAGAAATTTCTGTGGTCTCTGATTTGCGTCTGTGTTCATTTAACCCAAGAAAGTTCTGAACACAGAAGAACAGCAATTAGAGAGAATTGAAAAGCCCATGGTGCCGTTGTCTGATTGAGACAGATGTCATCCGTTCTGATGGTAACAAATGGGAGGATATACTATTTTTCCTTTAGAATCTGCAATCAGAGCACTTAACACATGGAGTACATGTAAGGTATTGGTTCTACCCTTCCATGCCAGATATTAGCTACTTTTTGGATCATCTTTCAAAAACAAAAGAAAGCTTTAAAAAAATGAGTGACAGTGTCTCTTATTTTCCGGTTAGATTATATAAACCTATTAATCATCATAGCTCTACATCTTAGGCCACTATGTAGAATCGTTGCAAGGAGCTGAGTTAGTTAGAAATATTATAGGCAGTCACACAGGGCTAAGTCCTGGAAGGAGCCAGTACAGAAGCCCAGATACCTTGGAACTATGGGGGAGACAGACACCTCCTGCTGTGGGCCAGGCCTCAAGACAAAAGATCAAGCAAATGCACCCATGTCCTAAGGACTGATATTCTAAATAGCTCCCTATCACCCTGAGGAAGCCAGGAGTCACCATCCCAACACCCTAGGGAGAGTCACTGCTATCTAAGAATGCCCACTTTCTATGTGACTCTGCTTCTCCATTTGTCCCCAATTTCATCAATTTTACCTGAACTATTAATCTTATTGGCTAACCATAGTTCTGTCCCACCTTATGCCCATCTGCCTGGTGAGTTCCCAGTTTTCCCCACCTTGAACCTATTTCACCCCATGAATACACTCTATAAAATTTCCTGGAAAATACAGAGTCCTTCGCAATCCACTTGGGACCCCTTCTGTCTCTCACTCAGACAGAAGCTTTCTTTCTATCATTAAATATATTCTACCCTTAACCTCTGTTGTTCCTAAAATTCATTCTTCAATGTTAGAGAACATGAACTTGTACCAGACATAGTAGGTTGGGAGTTTCATTCCCCTATATCAGAATCACGCAGATCTTTAAATCAAATTATCTGTGTCCCTCTTACCAAGCAAATTCCTCATTTGCTTTATTTTTTTTTTTTCAGCATCCACTGAAGTCTCTCCCTTTGGTAACTGTTATTAGATGAAAAGGAAAAAATTCTTATGGTTCCAAATCTATTACATTTAAATACTCATTTTGATTTAAAAAAATAGAAATGTATTATTTTTGTGAGTTTGTGAAATAATGTTGACATAATTCATAAGTCAGTTAGTTGAAGTAATAATACCTTTTTTCCCAATATCCAGTCCTTCCCTGGCTAACACTGGTAATATAACATGGAAATGTTCAATCAGGATATATGATAATGTACATAAGCTCAACCAGGTAGGATCCAAGGCAAAGGGACATGCTGGCAGGGCAGTCTCCTGGACTGAAAGCATACAGAATTAATAGGCCTAAATTTACACTCAGTCCTTCAGAGTAGGAAATTGTTATATTATCTTTCTCTATTCCAAGGGAGAAGAAATACTCTTTGTATCATTTCAGGGTCTGGATAAGAAACACAACTCCATTATGGTAAGTTGACTTCAATAAATGTGACCTAACCAAGGAAGAACTTTTTAAATAGTCTATTCACATTGCATGAGAAATCATAACATTTGCTTTTTTAATCCAAATTCTACCAAGTTAACTAAGTCACAGCTCTTTAGCATAAGCTGACTCCTCTGCAAGATGGGGCTTGCGATTTACACCGTGTATTGTTGACAAACATACATAAAATTGTGTGATAAAGACTTTCTAAAATAAAAATCCAATGTACTATAAGACCGTTTGTTCTGTTTACCTTTTTGTTATTTTTACCAAATATTCATGAACCTTTGATAATTTTATTATTTTAAAAATTCTTAAAGCCAAATACATTAGCCTGCTTTTCAGAGTCTCAACTTGGCTGCAATTATTTCCCATAATTTCCTTGTATAATTTTTTAACTGATAACATCAAATCCATTTGTTTTTCCTAAATTGAAGAAGTGTAGTTGAAAGATCTCCCTAAGGCATCTGCTTGCCAATTAACAGAAATACGCTAATTGCACTTCAGCAAGGTAGGAGAGACGTCCTAGGCTTTCAGATTCTGCAATGCCTTTGATACGGTCAGAACCCTGGTGCAACGTATGGGCTTTGGTAGCAGTCAGGGAACTCAGGAGAGCTTGATGTATGAGCTAGAATACAACATAAATGATTGCCAAATATCAGCGAATAAATATTTATATTATCCTATAGCAGCATCTTCATGAGAGTTCACGTTATCATCATGGGTTTATCAGATTACCAAGAAATCAGACCAAAATGATTATATAACATTACTAATGACTGTGTTATTTGTGCAATGCTGTGTAATTGTCACAGAGGCCCAGATCTCAGTAGAAAGGAGGTCTCCAGGTGTCCCTGAGAGGCTTTAGTGGTTTCAGCGAGTTTAGGGGATGCCCAGCTGTTGCTGGATGGTGGGGCACGAATAGATGAGACCTAGAACTGCTTTCCAGCCAGCAGGGCCTAGGAGGAAGGGGAGGTAGATGAAGGTAACGGGAAGTGAATTCATGTCCGCAAGAGATTTCTCAGCCAATCCCAATAAGCAGAAACTCTACCTAAAGCGAATTAGATCACGTTGCCTCAGTAGCATGTCATATATTTTCTGCCCTACTTGTCTGTGTTCTGTCAAAGAGGAGAAATGATGGTGCAGAATTCTTGACAAAGCTGAGATCACAGCAGAGCCAGTCTGACCCAATAAACTGACCTGGAAAACCTCATGGGAAATTCTTCTTAAAATATCCCGGCTCCATTTCAGGGCTTCTGTGGTTAATCTTCAGATAACAATCTCAGCTGCTTACAGCTTCCCCATCACCTCATTTTGCTGTTCTTGGTTTGTGTCAAACTCTACAGAGTTGGAAAAAAATCGGGGAGGAAGTCAAGTAGGTAGTTCAAGGAAAAGTCAAGGTTGATAGGCAACTTGGTTTTCTTTCTCTTTCTACACTACATACCAGAAAACTCAGCTCAAAATAAAAGTACACACACACACTCGCACAAATCATACCATCTGACTTTTACTAGGTTGCTTAAACAACAATGAGGAATCTCACAGAATTTTTCACTAATTCATTAGAAAAGCTTACTCTAGCTTTCCTGAATAAATTTATTGTTAAGTATTATCATGTATGTATTATGCTGTTCAGGATTCTAGCATGCAGTTGCATGGTTATCACTATATTCAGAATACAAATGTTCAGTCAGCTTTGAGGTATCAGCTAGGGCACTCTCCTGGGGTACCTTGCTACTAGGTGAAACTGGAGGAATCACTAAGTAGAACGAAGCCATCTGGTCATCTTAAACACATAGGTGTGAGGGAGAAGCAATAAAAGACTAAGGATATAGTGAAAAAAGTGTCTTTAATGCTATGATTGCTTCATTTTGTAGCATTCATTTTGAAATTTCAAATAACATTGAAGAAGAACTCAGTATTTGATATTTCTGAAGGAAGGCACTTACTACAAGACTGGGAAATGCTACTCTGTAAACCAATCCCAGAGCAAATACAGAGATATTTAACTAAGTGTTTTAAGAGTAAATAGTTCTCTGTTAAGAGAGAACAAAGCCAATAAAACAAAGAACAGCAGGTTTTAGGCAGGAAAAGCTCAAGGGCATGTTCAAGGTCCTCTTCAGTTTTTTATACAGGTTGAACATCTCTAATCAAAAGATCACAAATGGACCAAATTCTGAAAAGTTTTGAGTGCAGACATGATGCCACAAGTGAAAAAGTCCACACTCGTCCTCATGGGATGAATTGCAGTCAAAACAGAGAGACGCTAAAAATATTCTATAAAATTATGTGCAAGCCATGTGTATATAAAACATAAATGATTTTCATGTTTAGATTGAGTTCCTTCCCCAAGATATCTCATTATAAATACACTAATATTCCAAAATTTCCAAATTCTAAAATCTGAAACAATTCTAGGTCCCAGCATTTGGAACAAGAGATGCTTAACATCTAATATTTTCCCTCAAAATTTCAGCAGTGAAGAAATCAGGTAGCTTGATTTTAAAAAAGACTGGAATTATACTTTATGAACTGATCTACAACTTGCTTTGCAAATCATATCATCAGGTTATAACTTTTTAGTTAGCTTCCATAAAGCATTGCTGTATAAAGAGTCCGAAAGTGAAACTCCTGTGTAGTAGTTACTTCTGCCAAGGCGGAAGATTCAAATGGAGCTGTATTTTTCAACCATTCACTATTTGTTAAATTTGATACTGGTAGAATAAAATGATGTATTACTTGTAAAAATCTGAGCAGTAATAATTTTTAAAAATATGATAATGAAAAGCATATGATTGTACTGCAGCGCTAAGCCTGCCTACTGGGCTACTCAGAGAATTTCTTTAGATGTCTGAGCTTCAGTTTCCTCTTTTGAAAGAAATGGTTTTGGGTCAAGATTAGAGAATTTCTCATCGCTCCTGTGATTCCCCTACATCTTCTCAACAGTTCAGTCATGAGAAGGCGAATGAGAAAACTGTGTGTGAGTGAGAGGGGACACCCCACAGCAAACCCAACAAGCTCTGTCCTCACGTTATTCTTTTCAGTGTCCCTCAACATTAAACCAAGTCTGCACAATGCTGCAACAATTGCTAGCTATTGATAATTGCAGCCCTAAAACATGCAAATCTAACAGAACAACCTACACAAAAGGATTAGACTGACATTTAGCATGTGTGAATTTAAACGCACAACTTACAGAAGAGTCGTATTGAAGCGTGTAGCTCCCATCTTAACTGCTATTTTCTGCTTATAGAGGGAGACAGCAAAAAAAGTGAAGGCCAAATTTCACCTCCAATCCCTCCCTCACTCTGGTTATTCACACCCCCGTCCTGGTCCTGTCCTGATCTTGTGTGTGGAAGTCTTGCTCTACTGGATTGTGATTCTTTAGTTTTCAGATTCAAATGTAGTAGTTGGAACCCTTTCTAGGATAGAAAAACCAATACAATTTACCTAAAAAAAGGATGGCATTGCTTGGTGTAACTGAGAAACTGGGAACTTTAAGCATAAATCCATCAAGGGCCTCAAGTAACGTAACTGGTTCCTTCATCTCAGCACCGTGTTCCATACTGTCCTATTCTTGGGTTCCACGTGGTGATTAAATGGCTGTTCCCCAGTAATCCAGCATAAGAGTGCATATTTCTTTCTGGTTTTGTCTCTACACACTCTCTGAAGTCCAAGGATTTGTTAATTGTAGCACAGAGATCCCAATTACCAAGGAAGGGAAACTCCTGTTCTGACTGACCAAGGTGAAGTCTCATTTTAGACACATAGACTGGGACTGGGAATTGGAAACCTCCCAAGAAACATAAGGCATTGTTTCACAAAAAGTGGAGAATAGTGGGTCTATTATTGGAGCATCGTGGCTGGGCCCTTTGGCTGTTATTACAAGTTCTGTAAACAGAAGGAAATATGGTGCCTCCAGTGACCATTCCTACAGCTTTCCCCGTCCTCTGTGAGCCTGAGCAAATGGCAGGACAAATTCATCTGTCTGCAGCCTAGATTCTTTTCTTTTTTTAAAAAATTCTTTAACAAAGATGTTTAAAGCCATAGACTCTATCCTTCAAATAGTATTATCATGCAATCATGGGGAAATGTGTCAATACTTTCATAGGTCTCCAAAAAGAGTCTCCGAAGAAGGCTGAAGCTGTAGATGTGTCTGAAGCAGAAAAAGGAAAGTAAAAGAGAGAATGAGTGGGTTTACTTCATGGAAAAGGGTAACCATTGCATGATTCACATACTGGAATCTGCTGAGCATGTTACCCTTTACAAAATAATTTTACTAACGGGAATCCCTTTTTACTTAGCTAAGAAAAACATTAATTTAGTTAATTAATAGTTCCAAAAGTATTCTCTGATGATATTTTGATGATAATTTCAATTGGAAACATATTCAAGTACATATACACAAATGATTATTAAAATACGGTACACACACACTCACACACACACACACACACACACACACACAGACACCCGTATACATCATGATTATTATTACTTGAATTCATAGCCTGAGGTAATAAGGAAAGAACAGGTCAGACTTCCAAACACAAAACACATGTATGGTGGGAACGCCACAAGCTGGAGGGAAGAAACAAATGTATTTTTGCATTTTTTTTCATTAAAGTTTTAGAGTCATGAATAGCATGAACCATTCGTATTGATTAAATTTCATAATGTCGAATTTGATCAAATCATAATATAGCAATTAGACTATGGTTTTTAAACTATTATGGATAATCAAGGAAATATGGAATCATTAAGAAATTTACTGAGTATTAAATTATCTCATCTTTATCTTGTTAAAATATTATAAATCGTATGTATATGTATTCCCAGTCATCGTGTTTCCTCTTCTCATAAACTCACAGAAGCCCAATTGCCCAACTTCCCAAAGGCAGCAGAGTCACCGGCGGGCAGCAAATACCTTCTCTGTGTGTTACATACACATCCCTTCTCAGTGCCAAGGGCTCCTGGTGCCTGCTGTCCCGTAGCACCCAAACAAGGCGGGCCAGCCTAGGGTCCAACAGGAAACTTCTCTAATGTGCAGTGGCTATATTCGAATTCCAGCCTGCAGTTTCCTAAGAAATGCTAAAAGGACCTTAGGAGTTTGAATTAACCAGTGAGTAGGAAGCAATCCAGTTCTAGCTCAGCGCTTTCTCCTTATGCAAGCCTCATCAGTGTCCTGAAGACTCAGGAGTGTCACTGCCCACTGCAGAACCAGTAGGGGGAGCCATAGTGTAAAGGTATCTGGCCATCACCGTGAATGACGCTGCTGCGCGGGTTACATAGTTTGTGGCATGCAGCGGATGGAATACAGTAATAAGCGCTGTTAATATGAGATTCAGCAAAGAACATTTGGGTTAAGCTGCCTTCCCTTTACAGTCCCATAGGTGACCAAGAAGAGCAGAGAAGAACTTTTACCAAATTTAGAAATTACTGATGGTTGCCATCAGCATTTTTGAAATATTAAGGCACTTCTTCAGAACACGGGGCAGAGGAGCCTCGGCTGAGCAGTAAGTTTCACGCTTGACAGAAACGCCTGGCTGAGGAACAAGTTGAAGGATCTCTGGAAGCAACCACTGTGATCTGGGAGCAGCTTCTGAGATCGGTGCGATGGTCACGGGGAAGGATAGGCTTGGTTGTCTTTGCCAAGATCTCGGAGCCACCAGAGTGACACACAGCAGGAAGCCGTGTGTGGTGCCGCCTCTGGGCCTGGAGCAGAGGAAGATACTGACCCTCCTGACTTACCAGAAGCACCGTACAACTCAGTCCCCCAGGGCCACGCGCTGAGAAAGGTAGTGATAATTTCGGTAAGGCCAAAGCGGATTTTTATTCCTATTTTAGATCTGAGAAGTTTAAAAATATTAGAGTTAAAATGGTTCAAAGAGAACCCATTTCAACCACATTCTGTCAGACAAATCGATAGACAAAACACACAAACGAAAGATTAGAAAATTTCTTAGGATGCTTTGTGTGTTAGAAATTCCAAAACTGAAAAATAGAAGAAATGAGCAAGGGTTACGATTTTATTTGAAAGGCTTATCAAGCACCTTGAATAATTTATTTTTAAATAGTGATTTGGATAGAAATTATGGAGCATATTTACATCACAGGCACTGAAAAAAATAAATCAAGAAATAACTCAACATGGATGGGCTCTGTGTTCCCAAGCACCATGAAATGAAAGAAAGGATGAATGAATGAATGAATGAATGAACAGGACCACTGTGACACCAACTTCAATCACATCCTTCGTAGCGCAAAGAATGTAAAGCACTATATAAGGAGTGAAAAAGCTCACAGCAATTTCTGTTTAACTGATTTTGGGAATCAGTAGTGATTTTCCAGAAGTAATATTGTAGCAGATTTGAAAAATATGGAAGCATTATAAAGAAAAATTTGTTTGGTGGGTGAGAAGGAAAGTAAAAACCTGGTGGCAGTAACAACCTGGATAAAAATCTCAAAGCTGAGTGACACTGTGGCACCGCCTTATGACTGAAAACACTGCTGTAACTTTGGAAAAAACAAGGCAAGCTGAGTTAATAAAGTTAAAGAAAAAGCAAAGACTCATTGTCAAAGTATCTGGTCCTCTTTGTGAATCACTGTAACTATAACGCTAACACTAGGATAAAAGCAACACCACACAAAGATAAAGACTTTCCATAACAATGATAATGACACGGAATGAAACTCCCGACCTACTATGTCCACGAGTTCGTGTTCTCTAAAATCAAAGAATGAATTTCAGGAACAACGGAGGTTAAGAGTAGAATATATATATTGAGAGAAAGAAAGCTTCTGTCTGAAAGAGACAGAAAGGGTCCTGAGAGGGTTACCAAGGACTCTGTCTTTTCCAGGGACTTTTATAGAGTAAAATCATGGGGTGAGATGGGTTCAAGTTGGGGAAAACTGGGAACTCATCAGGCAGATGGGCATAAGGTGGGACAGAACTATGTTTAGCCAATAAGATTAATAGTTCAGTTAAAATTGATGAAATTGGGGACAAATGGGGAAGCGAGTCATGTAGAAAGTAGGCATTCTTAGAGAGCAGTGACTCTTCTGTAGTGGAATGGGATGGTGACTCCTGACTTCCACAGGGTGATAGGGAGCTATTTAGAATATTGGTCCTTAGGACATGGGTGCCTTTGCTTGATCCTTTGTCTTGAGGCCTGGCCCACAGCAGGAGGTGTTTGTCTCCCCCATAGTTCCAAGGTACCTGGGCTTCTGCACTGGCTACTTGGAGGACTCAGCCTTGTCTCACTGCCTATAATATTTCTAACTAACTCAGCTGCCTGTAACAATTCTACGTAGTGACCTAAGATATATAGCTATGATGATTAATAGGATTATATAATCTAACTGCAAAACAAGAGAGACTGTCACTCACTTTTTTTTTAAAGCTTTCTTTTGTTTTTGAATGATGATCCAAAAAATAGCTAATATGGAGGAGTAGAACCACTACCTTACACACTTCTGGAACTAACCTAATATTATGGTTTTCTTGCAGACAGCTGAGTTAGTCAGAAATATTATAGGCTATGAAACAGGGCTGGGTCCTCAATGGAGCCAGTGCAGACACCTGGAAACTGCCTGGGAAGCTGACACCTCCTGCTGTGGGCCAGGCCTCAAGACAAAAGGCCAAAAAATGCACCCATATCCTGAGGAGTGATGCCCTAAATATCCTTCTTCTACTATTTGTTCTTCACATTATTATCAAAAAGATTTTCTGAGAATATGTATCTGATTGTTGCGGCAGCTGAGTTAGTCAGAAATATTATAGGCAGTCCAAGTAGAAGAAGACGACTAATGGTGAAGGACAAGTTAGAACTTTATCACAGGAATTTAGGGAGAGAAAGGTAAAGCGTCCTAGGGAAGTGGCCATGGGAATGGAGAGAAGTAGAGGAAGGAAATTTTAAGAGGCAGAATCAACCTTAAATTAATTGAATATGGGTATCAGAGATACAAAGTCAGGGAAAGCAGCCATGTGATAGATTTAAAGTAAGCGCTATTCTCTGAGGTGGGGAATTGGAAGAAAGTTTGAATGATGTCTTCTGCTTTGAAAACAGTTAAATTTAATGTGTTAATGAGATGTGAAGCAGGCAGTTGGACACAGGAATAGGAAAGAGGAGCCAGATGAGAGATAGAACCCTGTCACAGTTTAGTGTTGAGGTGGCAAATGACCACATGGGACAGGATGACATTGTCTGAGGGTAGCCATGAAGAAAAGAACTAACTATTGCAAACATAAGACAAATCCACTGAAGATGCTGCCATATCCTACAAGGCTTTGCAGGTAGGGGGAGGACTTGGTAACTATTCTTTATCAATAAAGGGTCATTAGAGAAAAATAAGCACAAGGGGCTCCCAATACATACTTGAAAGCTGAGTTTATAAACTGCACGAGGAAAGCCTTGACCTCTCTGATTGTTTGGAAGTTGTGCAGGGAAGGGTATTTGAAGAGGAGGATGAAACTTGAAACATAGAATGATGATGAAATGATAAGGAATCAAAAATAGTTTATCTCTCTTGAATATGTACTCAATGGTTAGAGTACAAAGTGCTTAGGAGAGGGGAGAAACTTGAAGGAAAGTACTAAGAAGTAAGAGAGAAGAGAAATGAATGTCAGAAGTTTACCTCTTCTGTACTGAGAAAGGAAAACAGATATGAAACATGATAGGTTATATTTATGATGTGGTTTTTGAAAACTTTACCTGAAGTGAAAAAAATGCAGGAAGTATGCAAATTAGCCACTGAAAGGAGGGTAAAAAGCAATTTGACACCAAACGGTCAAAGTGTCAGGCAACCATGGGGCATTCTCTTATGGAATTTTGAGATGGAAAGATTTTGAGACTAGAATTTTATACCCAGCTTGTGTTTCTGTGAGAGGTTACTAAAAATTCTCAGACATGTAAGGGTGCATAAAATATAGCCGTCAGCAGAAATGTGTGAAAATTTACTCAGAAAACTCTATCTAGGAAATGAATCAAAGTTAAGGACCTGATATGCACATCATTATGACAGACTTTTCCATTTTTCTCTCCAATTGGAAAAAATGACAAAAAGAATAAAGGAAATAGATTAAATCCTCAGGAGACCTTGGAAACAGAGGAGGTTTTGTCAGTAGATAAGAAATTTTAAAAACTTCTGAGATGCTATTAAGTAGGCTAATTTGACAGAGGAAAGAATTTAAAAAAGTAGAGACATCTGGAATGGGTCACTGAAGAACAAGTACCACTCTTCCCCCCAGAGTCTTGGAAAGATGCCAAAATCACCACCAAGTGTTAGAACTATGTGTTGAATGATGTTGAATGAATGAGCAGCCTATTTGGTAATTAGCAACATAATTAATTGAAGGGTTGCCAGCCAGCTGGGCTGGTCCTTACCTCTGGGGCCCAGAGAGTTGGCAGTGGTATCTTTTCCAAGGATGTCATAAATGAGATGAGTTCTCTGAATAAATTCAGGAAAGGAAAAACAATAGAGAAGCAATAGTTGCAGGAATCAAATGCCCTAAAATTCCATATCCCCAGAAAAATGTATTCCCATACTTACACTGATTTAGGGGAACAATTCTCACTATACTTGAAGTTCTTTGCTTTTTGAACCTGAAAAAGGGTGCTTTACAGAAAAATCACCATGCTTCTACACAAAGGGAGTGGGAAGATGTTTCCATCTAGGGAAGAGGCCCAGCGTTGGAATGGTACCTTCTACAATGGCTGAGGAAAGACAAAATTAAGTAACAGCGGGGATCACTCTAGTACCTCAGTCAGAAGTGTAAGCAGACATTGAGGATGAGCAAACCATTAGAAAGAAACATGATGGGGACAGGTGGAGCAGATGGTACCTGAGAGATTTATAAGGCAAGAGAAGATGACTTAGCATTTCACCTAAAATAATCCCCAACACATGTGAAAGAATATTGAGCAAATGAAAAAGTACATGCTTCTTTGAAAATGAATCAAAGGATCGATAAAAGTTTGAGAAATGAAAATTGTGAATTGAAGAAAAAAACCTGATTACTACAATAGACTGGGGTAAAAGTGAACAGCAAAGAAATCAACTAAATTAATAGTAGCTTATACATTTTATATATATATATATAAATATATATATAAATATAATATAAATATAATATAAATTAATAGTAGCTTATACATTTTATATATATAAACAATAATGTATATTACTGTTTTCTAGTTAGTCATTTCCTATCTATTTTATTTTTAGAATTTAGCTATATATACATCAAATGCAGCATGTCATATTTCCATAGTGCTTCTTTTTTTAGAACTTTCATAATGCAATTTTATTCACCTCTTCCAGTAGCTCATTTTTCTCTTTGTGGAGCTTCTAGCTTATGCATTTTGAATAGTTGGGTACATTTGCTATGTTCCACCCTTTCTATGGAAGCAGGAGTATCTCACTTTTATTTTGAAATATGCAAAATTAAAGATTTTAATTAATCTTCTTTTCTTTGTTTTGATTATCTGAATGTTTGGAAAATAACAGCATCACAAATTTTAAATAGAAAAGAGCATTTGTTATAGAGTATATTCGTGTTTAAACACATATTGTTTTTATTGGGTTTTTTGAGGGCAGTTTTGACTATTTGATTACAACTACATAAGCCGACCACATAATTAGAACACTAAATACCATAGATTTACAAGGATTTTATACAAATTGTCTCTTTATGCTGAAATCCACTATTAATTTTTAGCTAATTCTTATATTTTACTCTAAATAATGTATCAATCCTATTGCTTCCTAATCTTCAGATTTACTATTAGGTATCGATTTTTGGCTATATAGCAGAATTTAGCATTTTTTCACTCCTGCAAATGCACCTTTCTCTTCCTGTCAATCTTTTATTATAATTATTCTGTACTTTTAACTTAATCTGATATATTTTGTCTAAATTATGACCATGACCATGTGGATTCTATTGGGAACTGAGCCTAGTAAGTTCTATTAGCATGTCCTTTCCTGAATAACTTTTTATAAAAGAAAAACAAATTAGACTTCCTGGAAAATGGTGGAGTGGTGAGCAGCAGAGAAATAGCCTTTCTGAGATTTTCCAGACACTGGAATATAGCCTGAGGATGAGAAGAAGGAGGGAGGCGAGTCACTGGGACCCAGGAAATATCTGAAGCAAGAAACACAGCCCACAGGGACAGCAAAGAGAGAGACTTCAATGAGGAAGGTGGAGGTGGCAGGTGGCTCTGGTGCCTGAGCCTGGACTCACTCATGGGAGAGGGGGCTCAAACCTGTAGACCCAAGGCGACTGCTGGCAACCTCAGAGGCCTCCACAGGAAACATCAGTGGAACAGAACAGTGTATGCAGCAAACTTCAGTGGCTGATGAGTTATACAGAGTCAAACATTCCCCAGAAGCAGGCAGTTGGCCAGGAGCCATCTTGGAGAGTGGTCAATTTAGCTCCAAACTCAGAGCAACCACTGCCTCCATCTAGAAACTCCCAGAATTGGGGTAAGGGAGCTGATTTCAAGTGGCCAGGAAGGCAGTGAGCTGAGTTAGAGCTGGAAGGAAGCCAAGGTCAAGATGGAAAGGGGCATAGGCTGCTGTAGGCTGACCTGGTTTGGTTACATCCTCTCAGCCAGAAACCAGCCTGAACATCAGTGGAACTAAAAGTGCAGGCTTGTTGGGATCATCCAATATCTTGCTGGAAAACTCAGGTGGCTTTCTAGGATTAAGCAACTTGGATCTGGACATTGCCCGCATTGTCTATCAGTGACAGCATAGACAAACTTTGAAGTGGGCATTTCTTTAAAATTTTGTTTTCTCTTTTCTGGTTGTTTTTTCTTGATTATTTGGCCTTGTTTTTATAAGTGTGAGCATAGTTTCTTGTTTTTGTTGTTTCTCTGTTCTGTTCTTAGTTTTCTGTTTTCTTTTTCTCTTTCCCTTCTGTCTTCTGCACCTGTTTCCTAAAGTTTGTTTGCATGATATTCCTTTGTTCTCCAGCTTTGCCTCTAATCTTTTCCTTTTCTTTTATTTCTCTATATTTCCCCCAAACCCCTTTAAGTTTTGTCCACTGAGTGTAAAATCACTATATTGAGGGCTTATTTGCTGCGTACAACTCTCTTGTTCATTTTAGATCTGGTTATATAACCATAAATCCAGTTCATAAAGTTAAGGGTGGAAAATTAATACTTACCTAAGTTTGTCATTTTCTAGGATGTGTTTGATGCTATTATTATTGCTGGCTGTGCCATGTTAGCCAAAGTGAGATAACTGTTCTAACCAGTTGTTCTTCCTGATATACCAACAATTAGATTGCCTAAGATCATTAAAAAATAATATAGGTCTGTGCCAAAGAACCAGGGACTGGATCAAGCAAGCCATAGCCTCTTATCACCAATAAATTGAAGAAGTAGGATCTTGTATCAGACTCAAAACCCCAAGCAAGCTACACCTGAAAGACACTTTTCACAAGTAGTCACTTCCTAAGTGTTCTAAATACTAGCAATATCCAGGTGTGGCAGTACATGTCTGTAATCCCAGTGCTCACAAGACTGAAGCAGGAAGATTGCTGCAAATTTGAGGCCAGCTTCATAAGTGGGATACATAAGTGAGTTCAAGGCCAACCTGCACTGTATCAGTAGATCCAGTCTCTGAAAAACCAAAATACAATAAATAAATAAATAAATAAATAAATACTAGCAATAGAGACTCTTGATATAGGTAATTTACAACCATCAACCCAGGAATTAAATTTTTTTAAAAAGTGAGAAGGCACTCAAGCAAGATGCAACCCAAGACTTCCAGCTCTGCAAAGGCAAACCCAGGGGCAATGAGGTGGAGCAATGTGAAAGCCACCTACCTGGCCTCTCTGAAGGGGTAACAGCAGAAGTAACACAGAATGAGAGAGGTTCTAAAAAAAACGTCAAATGAGAAATAATTTCTAAGATAACTATAAACATGGTGACCATAATGAAAGATATGCTGAGTGACTCTGGAGGAAATACAGATGAAAAAATAGAGAAACTTAGGAAATTTATAGAAACCATGAATGCCCAACATAGAAAAGAAATGCAACCCATAAAACTGATTCAGATGGATATCCAAAAGATTAGAAATTCCACTGAAAGTATATGCAAAAAAATGAAAGAATGTGAGGGCAGAATCTCAGAGATAGAAGACAGAATGTGGTTAGCAATCATGAAAAGAAAGATGTCTTAACAATAGTAAGCGACTATGAGAAAGCAATCCAGCATCTGCTTGATGATGCATAAAAGAATAACATAAATTTGAACAGAGTTAGTAAAAAAACAGAAAATAGCACACATGAGGCAAAAAAAAAAAATCTGCAGAAGTCATGGAAGAAAATTTCTCTGGCAGGGAAATGTAATTTGACATATAGTAAGTAAGCATATGGAACTCCAATTAGTCATGATCATATAAGATCTATAGGGCATACAATAGCAATATTCCAGAAATTCAACACAAGAACAGATTAAAAGATACCAGAAAAAATGGCTTATAAGGGAGAGCCCATCAGGGTTACAGTTGACTTCTCAATACAAACCTTAAAGTCAAGGAGAGCTCGGATTGAAGTATTTAAAACCCTAAAAGAAAACAACCTCCAACTCAGATTAGTGTACTCCACAAAACTATCTCAAAATTGATGGAGGAAAAAAAGAAACTTCTATGACAAAGAACACCTGAGGAAATTCATGAAGACCAAACCAGTACTCCAAAATGTTCTGAAGGAACATTCTAGAAAGAGATAACAAGGAGCTCCATGAACCTAAACAAAATGAATCCACAAGGCGAGGCAAACAGGGAAAAAAAGGAGCCAACAACAAGAAAATAACATGACAAGGATAAGTCAATACATAGCAGTTACAACCATTCATATTAATGATCTCAATTCACTAATCAAAAGAAACACACTGGCAGAATGGATCAAGAAACAAGATCCAACAATATACTACATACCAGAAACACATTTAATTAAAAAAGAGATTCATAGACTGAAAGCCAAAGGATTGTAGACAATATACCATTAACAGGAAACTGGGAAAAGCATGGGTAACTATTCTATTTGCAGACAAAGTGAATACATAGCCAAGACTAATTAAGAGAAGGAAAGAAGGTCACTATATCCTTGTAAAGGGAATAAACCGACAGGGAGAGATGACAGTCATAAATATATATGAACCAAATGCCAGTATACCCAACTATACAAAACAAATATTAATGGGCAAGAAAAATCATGTAAGTACTAATACAATTGTAATTGGAGACATCAATACCCCAGTTTCACAAATAGATCAACTAGACAATATTAATACATTAACAATGAAATACTAGAACTGAACAAAACCTTTGAATAAATGGATTTAGTAAATGTCTACAGAGTGTTTCACACCACAGATCAGAATATACTTTATTCTCAGCTGCAAATGGTACATTCTCCAAAATAGACTATGTAATAGCTCATTTTTAACTTAATGCAAAAGAATTGAACCTATATCATGCATATTATCAGACCATAGTGTAATGAAATTGGAAATTAGTGGCAAAAGGAACCCCCCAAAATTCATAAACATATGGAAATTAAATAATACCTTCCTGAACAACCAATGTTTCACAAGTGAAATTAAAGAAAAAATTAGTTTCAACAATTAAACCTGGGCTGGGGATTTAGCTCAGCGGCATAAGTGCCTGCCTTGCAAGCGTGTGGTCATGAGTTCGATCCCTGGTACCGACTTAAAAAAAAAAAACAACAATTAAACCATGATGCCAATACAACGTAGTGGAACTTATGGGATACAATGAAGGCAGCACTGTGAGAGAAATTTATCACTGTGACCTCCCCTATCAGGAAAACAGAGCAAATAAAAACGCATAACTTACTGCTGACCGTCAAGCTTCTAGAAGAAGAACGAGAAATGAAACCCAAAGCTCATATGAGGGAGGAAATTATAAAGATCAGGTTTTCTCTTTTACGCTGAATGCTGTTTCCTCTGCCTCCTAGCGGCTTCCTCAAGCTTATATCTTTCTTTTCGTGGTTTACTCCTTTCCTGGGTGGATCACATCCTCCAGTGGTTTTCTTTAGAAAGATGAGCAAAATATTTGGAGACAATGAATTTTTGAAACTCTTAACCATCTTTTCTGCTCCCACAGTGCCTCTTTGTGTTATAGGAGAATCTTCAGGGTTAATTCTTTCAGATCGTCCATACTAGATGAGGCACAATAGGGCGGGGAAATATTCTCCATTCCGTGAGATCTCAGCTTGCAATGTGCTGCAACTTCAAGTTCAAAAAATTGGTAATTGAAAGAAGAAATTCAGAATAGACCCCACTGTATAAAATGGATGGTTATGAGCAAGAATGGGAAGTAATTATCAGTTGATCCGTGGCAGGGCACATAGAGATAACTTGGAACTAATATGGAATACAGAAGTAATCAGGATACGTGAGACGGGCAGAAAAAAGGATCTACATACCCATGAAGGTAGAAAATGGCTTCAGGAGTAAAAGAAGAATCTTTCCTGACAAAGCAGGGGATAGCCTTGGAGCTTTAATGAAGAGGACCCTGAAGTGAAGCCCAGACTGAGAGAAGGAAATGATGACTGGATGAGAGGCATGGATCTCTCTGTTGGTGAAACCCTGATCAGAGTTTAGAGTATCTTGATATATAAAATAAATCTCAGATTTCTCTGGGAGCTAAAACTTGAGGCCTCTAGAGGACTCACAATATGATTATGATCTTTGGTCTATCTAACAGATGTAGATAAACTTGATTGTGGTCATTGTGTGCAACAAAATTAGCCTTAGAAATTCAGGACAGCAAAACACATGTCCGCAAACATTATGTGGCTTAGGTATTCATACTCACCTTGTTTACACTTGAAAAGTTGTCAAAAATTGCTCATTTATTCACCCTGCAATATCTCTTTAATCTGCATACCACCCCTCTCATCAACACATATCCCATATCCAGCACTATGCCAGTCTCCTGGATTATGATTCCTCTCCAGGCTAATCATGTACATTGTACATTAATGTTCTTATTGAAAAGACACCTTTCAGTGTGTAAGTCAATTTTAAAAGAAAATAATGTTCAGAAAAAAGATGGAGATACATGATGGCAAGAGAGTCTTTGTGAACACTGTGAAATCAGAAGTTGGCGGAATCATGAGTGAACACCAAGGATAATCTTTCCTGAACCACTGAAGACTAGCACTTAACAGAGTATCATTTTATTTAACTCTTAAATTAAAAACCTACAGATATCAGTGTGGAGATTCCTCAAAAACTTAATATATAAATTCCATTTGACCCAGCTACTGTATTCCCTGGTGTATATCTTCCTTAAAGAGTAATAACATCGTCTTATAATGATACAGGTATACTCATATTTATAGCAGCATGATTCATAATGCCTAAATTCTGGAACAGGTCTGTGTGTCTCTTAACATATAAATATGAAGAGAATGTGATAGTCACACATAATAAAGTACTATGCTATAAAAATGGTAGATCTGAGTCATTTTCAGAGAAACAAATGCACATTGAGATCATAGCATTAAATGAAATAAATCAGACAGAGAAGTATAAATATTTCATGTTTTCTCCTAGGTGAGAAATCACAAGTATAATTAAACAGCAAAAAAGATAAATAACAGGAAACAGGTATTTGCAAATGGGAAGTGAACCAAGAGTTAGAAGCAGGGGGATAGAGGGAACATAAAAAGAGTTAAGATATGTTAGGTACATGTACCAACTACCTACAATTAATATAATCAGTATGCACTGCAAACATGTACTAAAAAAATGCTCCAACTGAGGTAGGTGTCTTTGAATCTGTATTTCACAGCTGAAATACTAGCATCATATTCAAGGTCTCACAGAAGATAAGAGCTGAGATCATATTCGGACTAAATGTTGTCTACAGAACCTGTACTCATTCTTCTCTGTGGAAAACTAGGGGTGAGAAGCATAGTGAGGCCAGAATTAGGCACTCTGTGGAAAACAATACCCTCCAGGAACAAAGGGTGGCTTAGGTAATCCTCTTGGTTTGAGGGACTCTGTGATATTCTGAAAAAAATCTTCCCAACTGGATGCAGCAATTGCTGATAATTTCTACTAATTAAACTTATTTACAAAATTTAAAAGAAATGAAATTCCCTCTGGAATGTAGTTGACATTTTGCAGGGAGGAGGTTGGCTTTCTCCTACATCTCCCTAACCTGCTTCCTGCCTGCAGTGATGGCCAACTCGACCCAGATGTGCAAAGCAGTGACCAGTCTTAGGTCAATAAAGTCAAACTCTGTAATTGGTTGTTTCCCTGAAGGCTCTCTCTTCTCTAGAAATGAGTTTCTGTTGTCAGCAATAATAATGATTTTGGAGTGTACGGTTGTCACTAACATGAGAAGGACTGCAATTGTGAAGAAATAGACAATCTTCTTGAAGGAGTAATCTTACAAAGAAAGCTAAGCTTTTCTGATGGTGGTCCTAGTAAAGTTTAGGAGAAATCCTTGTCTTGTCCCTTCCCTTCTCTTCCTCAGGTAAATATAGAGTCATGTAATACTCTGTAATAAATACAGGTGAAAATATTTTTGTTTTATCTCAAAGTCAATTAATATCTAGACAGAAGTGCAGGAACTGTGATGCATAGTTCACGAATTATGTAGTGATTTAGGTAGTTTTTCTTTCCCTCTCTTTCAAATTGGTTGAGCTTAATTAACTGCCCATCTTACACTGAGATGCCTCCTTTCCTATTGCATCTTGGTAGAGCATTGACAGTTAACCCTCTAATTTTAGCAAGCCAGAGTAGTGCCCTTTGGGAAATTCTGCTTTGCTAACTGATGAATTGCAAAGTGAAGAACTGACTCTGTAGATAAATCTAAAAAACATGTAGGATTCATGAACATGAGAGATGGGGAAGCAGCCCTTAACATCTGGAACTAACCTGGTATTATGGTTTGAAGGTGTCACTCCAGAAGTATATGTGGCAAATTTGGTCCTCAGTGCAACAGTGTTGGCAGGTGAGGCATCACAGGCGGTATTTAGGTCCTAAGGACCCCACCCTAGTGAATGCACTAATGCTGACTACAAAGGGGCTTGAATCCATGAGTTTAATCTATTACCCTCTATCACCTAATTAGTATTTCCAAAAAAGTAAGAAAGCATATAGAGCTTGTTGGTTTATAATTTGTGAACCTCTCATGAAACTTTCTCCTTGATAACAAACAGAATATAAAACACAATAAAAATGCTTGAATGATTACCCCAACAAGTTTTTTGTTTAATTTTATTTGTTTTCTACTGAAGTCATTCTGTGGGTTTCCCTAGAGAAAGTAAATTTTAAATATTTAACTTCCCTTATAAGAATATATAATTCTTAGTGCTAATAATTTCCATCCAACTACTCTCCACAGGTACAGGGGCTCAAGGAACCTAGGATCTCAGGGGACTGAGCAAACTGACTCTTCCTAGATTAAGAGTTGCACTTTTAATTAAATTATTATAAGCAAAGGGTTATACTTTATTTTGACAATATTTTGAAAAAAATCAAAACTATATTCTTTGTTCAGTCAGATTCTTTAATAAAGTTGTTTGGCAAGAAAAAAGTTTATAAATTACCTTGTAAATCAAATAAAAGGAAACTATAAACCTGGTTACAAAACAATGATTTATGTGCTTCTCTTATATAGTAGAATAAAACAAAGTTCTTATTTCTTATCCCATCATGATGTTTATCTCCCAAGGTTACGATGTTGCCTGGTGATTAGTCATGTGCTTGCTGATTTGATTGCCAAATGCTATAATCCTTTTTGAAATGTCTTTTACGAGATTCTATTTTTCTTAGAAGTAATTACTTAGAACTTGGCAAACCTTCAATGTCAAAAATGATCCAGGGAAAACTAATTTAGCCATAAATATCAACCCACTATGTTGTATGTCTAAGTTCCTTTAGAATATAAAAATACATAGTGTAACGCTTGACATATAGGTATTTGTAATCAAGTCTCACATACAGCTATGCAACTAGAAGAATCTCAGAGACCATTAAATTCAAATTCAAATATTTGAGGAAATATTCATCCAGCATATTCTTAAATTCTCCCAGTAATTGAAAGCATGCAAATCCCACTCCTTTATTTAACTTTAATAGATATGATAGAAAATCCGTTCTTAGATGGGGTCATGTATCTTTTTCTTTTGACCTATTGAGCACTCTGTATCTAGTGGTTCCACATTGTAGATTCAGTGCAGGCATAAATTGAAAATATTTGTGACAAAACTGAAATTGCTCCTGGGCTATCCATGTATAGGTTTTTCTTCTCACTATTCTCTGAAACAACTATTTACAGAATATTTAAATTTCATTAGGTATTACAAGTAATCTAGAAGTGAATTAAAATCTGCAACACATGCATAGGTTACAGAAAAACAATAAACAATTTTATACAAGGTACTGAGGGATCTGTGAATTTTGATATTCACAGGTTGTTTGGGAATCAATGCCCTTGGACACAGAGACAATATAGTGGGCCGTACAAAGTAAGTACAAGCCTTCTTTTGTGGGGAGGACAGCTTTGATGTTCTCTCCAGGCTACGAAAAATACCCTGTGTTTCATCTAAGTCCTGATATCATGTTCTCTGGTTCACTGCTGACTTCTTTCTTGTGATTCAGTTTATCAACTGAACATATCAAGCATATGACTGCTTTAGTTAATTATTATTATATATTTTGAGTTTACATTATTGTATTAGTACATGTTTGCAGTACATGAAGTTAACATTCACACTGGGGAGTAGGTGCACACGCAATACGGCTTGTTTCTTTTTCTTTTTACATTTTTTTATTTTAAAGAGAATAAAACAAAACAGAACATAGCAAATCAGAGTAGAACAATGCAGGCAACACAGGACTTCAAAACAAGACAACAGGAAGTCAACAGTGGTTACCATAATGTCTCTTGTTTTCTTTGAAATAGTTGTACATATCTTCACACACAACAATATCAAACATAACAAAATACTATAAAATCAATCAAAAGAACGAAAGCATTACAGGACTTCAACACCAGATAATAGGAAATGAACAATGGTTTCTACAATGTCTCATTTTCTTCAAAACAGTTGTCCATTCTATCACATAAAATAAAATCAAACAAAACACAACAGAATAAAACCTATTAAACAAATGAATGAAAACATTATAGGACTTCAAAACAAGATAATAGGAAACCAACCACGAATACATTAATACATCCCATTATGTTCAAAATAGCTGCCCACACCATCATACACAAATTAACAAAACAAGACAGAACAAAACCAAACCTAACAAAATTGTGAAAACAATGCAAGAGTTTAAGCCAAGACAGTAAGAAATTAACAGTGTCACTACCTTCTCCTCCCAGGTGTTTCCTCTCCTATCACTTTTATAATATACATTGTGCTTTTTTGATCCCTCCAGCTCCTTCTGTTTTTATGCTAGGGTTCACCCGTACAAGTTCCAACTGTTTCACTCATGAACATGATCTCCAGTGGCATCCATCTACCTACAAGAGCCTCAAGATTATTCTACTTTATAGTTGGTACAAAAATACCATCTTTCTTATCCATTCTGTGGTTGATGTGCAAGTTACCCTTGCTTTTATTCTGGTCTCCTGTTTTATGGAACAATTGTTTTCTCTCCTTTGATTTTCGGTCTATAAACTTCCTTTCAAGTTAAATGTGTTTCTGTTTTTACTTTTTTAAATTAATTTAAAAGTAGCAAAATACAACAGAACAGGATGGAATAAAGCCAATTGAGACAGTGCAGTGAAATTGGTACAGAACTTCACAGCAGGTTACCGGGATAACAGTAATAGGTACTAGTATATCTCGTTATTTTCATAATAGTTGTTCTTTTAGTCAGGTATGGCAAAATCAAAGGAAATACAGAATATTGTATAACTTATCAAAACAGAATATTGAACAGAGCAATACCATTAATCAGGACAAAGCAAAACGGTGATAATAATATTTTCCTTCAAAGAGATGGTAGAAGGAAATCCCCTTATTTGCTATGTTACATATGGTCAACCTCCCAAGAGATGCTCAGACCTCTGGCTCCCACTTGCTAACGGGGGTTGTTTCTTTTTTTATTCGCCTTCCCTTCTCGCCCACTTATCTCCTTCTACCTTCAGATTCCTTTTCCCCATTTTCATTCTTGTCATTATCACTTATGTTTATAACAAATAATGCTTACATTCATTGAGGTTAGTAGGTTCCTGTGCTTGGCATGAAGGGGTATTGGACTTTGTCAAAAGCATTTTCTGCATCTATTGATATGATCATTTTTTTCTTTCTTCTACCTATGTAGTGTGTCACATTTATCGATTTGCAAATCTTGAACTCCTTGCTTCCCTGGGATGAAACCTATTTGATCATGATGTGTGGTCTTTTTGATGATGTGTTACTTTCTATTTGCTAATATATATATTTTTCTATTTGCTAATATCTTGTTGAATTTTTTTTCATCTGTTTACTGAAGACATTGGCCTGTAGATTTCTTTTTCAGTTGAGTCTTATTCAGTTTTAGGACAAGAATGATATTGGTTTCTATAATGAGTTTGGAAGCACTCCATCCCTTTTAGTTTATTTGAAGAGGTTAAGGAGTATTGGTGATAAAACATTCTTTAAGGTTTTGTAGAATTTAGTCATGAATCCATCAAGTCCTGGATTTCTTTTTGGATGGTATATTTTTTACTAATGTCATAGTTTCATTCCTAGTTATTGGAATGTTCAGCATTTTTATCTCTTCTTTGGTTAGCTTTGATAATTTGTATGAGTCTAGGAATCTGTCCATTTCTTCAAGATTTGCCAATTAGTTGGAACACAACTTTTCATAGTAATTCTTATCTGCTGAATTTTGATGATGTCTGCTGTTATTTTGCCTTTTTCATTTCTAATTACATTGATGTGAGTATTTTTCTGTCTCTGTTTTTCTCTTAGTAATTTTGATCAAGCATTTGTCTATTTTGTTTCTTCTTTTAGTGAACCAGCTCTTCTGTTTGTTGATTCTTTGCATTTTTTTTGGTCTCAATTTCATTGATTTCCCATCTAATCTTTATGATTTTCCTCCTTAACTTTGGTTTGGCCCTGGATTGTTCTCAAGCATCTTGAGTTTCTGCATTAGTTTATTTATTTGAGTTTGCAATGTTTTTCTAATGTATTTACTGCAATGAACTTCCCTCTTAGGATAGCACTGTCAGTAACTTGAAAGTATTTTTAATTTTCTCTTTGATATTTCTGTGACCTACTGGGTATTTGGGAGTGTGTTATTAAGTTTCCAGGTGCTACTAAATTTCATGTAGTTTCTTCTGTGATTGATATCTATTTTAACTTTACTAACACATCCAGCTTATTGCTTTATTTTTAAGCAGTGTATGTGATCTATTTTTAAAAAGTATGTTGTGTGTAAAGAATGTGTGCTTTGCCGTAGTAGGATGGAATATCCATAGATACCCATTAAGTGCTTATGTTTAAGGGTGTGGTTCAACTCTGGTATTTATTTATTTATTTATTTATTTTTGATTTAGTTGATTATCTCGCAAAAGTGGGGTTACAAGGTCTCCTACTATGATTGTCTTAATATTTACTTGATCCTTTATGTTCAATAATATGCATTTTATATGAAGATAGGTATTCCAGTATTCAGTGCATAAATATTTATAAGCACTATCTCATTGAATTGTTTCTGTAAATGATATGTGGTGACCTTCTTTATCTCTCTCTCTTTTTTTTTTCTTTTTTTTTTTTTTTTGGTACCGGAGGTCGAACTCACGACCTTGCCCTTTCCAGGCAGGCACTTAAGCCACTGAGCTAAATTGCCAGCCCCTTTCTTTATCTCTTATAATCGGTCATAGCTTGAAATTTACCATGTCTGAGAACAAATTGCTACCTCTTTTTATTTTGGGGGTCCTAGTCCACAAAGAACTGTTTTTCATCCCTTGAATTTTAATCTCTCTCAAAATCTTTTTGTATAAGATGAGTTTCTTTATCTAACACAACAGACTATTGGATATTGTGTTTTGAATCATTCTGCTAATCTGCATCTTTTAATTGGAGAATTGAGGCCATTAACATTGAGAGATATTACCGAAATGTAATGATTAATTACTCTGTGCTGTTTCTGTGTTGGTGAGTTTTTATTTTTCTTTCATTTTTAAAATGTTGTTTGTCCACTGACCTTGCTTGGTGTTTTCATTCCACCTGGGTTTTTGGCTTTATTCATTTTGTCATTTCTGTCTAGAATATTGTTGAGTATTTTTTGGAGTACTAGTTTAGTATTCACAAATCTTTTGAGTTTTCTTTTTTATGACAATGTCCTTATTTCTCTATCTATTTTGGAGGAAAATTTTGCTGGGTATGTTAATCTCATTTGTTAGTTGTCTGCTTTTAGGGCTTGAAATATTTCACTACAAATATTTCACTTTCAGCCTTTAAGGCTTGTGTTGAGCAGTCTTCTGTAATTCTAATGAGCTTATCCTTATATGTGATTGTTTTGCTTTTTTTCTAACTGCTTTTAAGACCCTGTTTATTCCTTTTTTTTAGACATCTGGCAATTTAATAATGGTATGTCTTGGTAAGTGTCTTTTCTCATCATAGTTGTTTATTTTTCGGGAAGTCTTGCTTGCTTGTATGTTGGACTCTTCACCTATGTGAGAAAAACTGTATTATAATTTCTTTAAACAAATTAATAATTCCATCTGTGTTACCTTCTAGCTTCTCTCTAACTCCAGTTAGTCTTGGTCTGGCCTTCTTCATGTCATCTAGCGGCCGCTGAGTGATTTTTTCTTGTTCTTTTCTGTTTGTGAGGTTCTCTTCTGTTTGTGAGTGGTTTTCCTAAGCACTTCATCATAATTTCCTGTTTTGTCCTCAATTTCAGTCATTTTTGCAATTTATGAATTCTATATAGTTTTTATCTCAAGTATACCTGTGTGATACCTCTTTGTGGATTGTACATCTTTGGTGAATGTATCACTCATGCTTTGAAACCTTTTGGTCAACTTTTGCAAGTTTTTCTTTGTTCCCCATATATTCACATTTAATATTTTAAGTGATGATTCCATAAACTTTGGGGTCATTTCTCCTTTTAAATTGCCAAGTTTCTTCATCTTTCTTTTCTAAACTTTCTGTAGAGCTATGCAACCTGATATTTTCTTTCCTTTCCATTAGTACCACCTTTACCTGCCTTAGGGAGAAATGGGAGGCTTTGAGGTTCTTGCCTTGTTTTTCCTTGATTTATTCATTCTCTGTCTGTCTGTCTGTCTCTCTCTCATATATATATAGTTGCTGTTGTTCATTTGTTTATTTTTTTTTGGTCTCACTTCTTTTTTCCTTTAACAGATCTGATCATACATCACTGTTATGGTTTGGTTGTGCATGTCCTTTTAAAGCCTCCAGCAGTTTTAGATGAGCCTTTTTCAGAGAAAGCTGAATCTAGAGTTTGTGATTGACTCGTTGTGTAATACTAGATTGAGGGTGCTGAGATTAAGGGTGCCGAGATTAAGGGTAAGTCATTTCTGGATCGGTCCACTGATGAACTGGTACTGCTCTAATCTCAGCATCCTGGATAAGATAAAAGGGGCAGGAAGAGACTTGTTTCACCCCTTTGCTCTTGCTGCTTTTGCTGTCTTCTGCTGCCATAAGCTGTTGCATCTCTGCCATGTGCCACCCTGCCTTGGAGCCAGCTGATTATGGACTGAAACCTCTACAAACTGTGCGCTTAATAAACTTTTCCCCTCTTTAATTTTGGGTGTAAGGTATTTTGTCTCAGAATTTAGAGAAAAGTAACTAAGCCAATCACTTATAAGATAGACTCTGTGTTTCAACTTTCACCCTTTGTCAATACTCTATGCCCACTGACAGAAATTCTGCAATGTGGCAAAGGTGGAGGGAAGAGATAGAAGGGTGGGTGAGGAGGAGGAGCATTAGTCACTAATGGATGAGGCTGGTAAGGGTGACAGTGATAGTTAAAATAATAAAACTTGACATGGGTCATATTTTGTAGAGTACTTTTAGTACTCCACAAAAGTTGATGGGTTAGCATTGAGGGTTTCACAAATATAATTGTGGAACAGAGGATGAGATATAGGAGAAGAGAAGTGTATTTTATGATTGAGAAAACCCAAGTGGCTGTTAGAACCTATGATGTCTGTGTACTGTAATGTAGAAAAGAGGGATGGGTAGACAGGGGGCTGGGTGAGATATGGAAGAACCAAAGGAATAGGATGTGGAGGACAGAGGGTTAACATGAGAGGACAGAGACGACTGAGAGAGAGTAAAATATGGCAGATTAAAAATTTAAGAAGAGTGGTTCATGGGCTGGGAAAATGAACTGAGAAATGAAATGATAGTATTTCTGTGGGAGCTTGAGCTGAAGAAACTAGAAAGGGAGATGAGAAGGACAGAACCTAGACAACAACTAAATCAAAGCAAATAAAAGAAGAAATAAATAAAAACAAAAGCAAACTAAACAAAAAATTTAAAAATGAAGCCAACAAACAACCCAAAACCCAAAAGATATCTGACGGGAGCCCAGGTTCAATACTGATGTACATGTGATTCCTATGTAACCTGTGTGCCAAAACCCGGGGTGCTACCACCCTTCCCTCTTGTGCTGATTATGGCTTCATGATTATACATAGCCACGTGGATATCACCGCTGACTGTTCCACTACAGAACTGAAGTGAACTTCGTCTCAGGACTCCATTCTGCCAGCTTGGCAGAGGCTGATGCGGACCTAGTTCTTGGGTTATGAACTCTTGCTGTCCCCACGCCCACGTGTGACAGTGGAATTAGCAAGCATATTCACTGGCACGTAAGGAACCACTGAGGCAAGTGTATGTTCAGGAATGCTCCTTGGGGGAACTGCAGTTACTTTCAAAACTTAGCCGGGGATTCTGCAGGAGAAGGGAGTGACTGGCGTGAGATCACATGGCTCCTCACTCTCGGATGTCCGCAGATTCCTTGGAGCTGTGTGCTCATCCACTAGAGTCTGCATTGCTGGACGAGAGCAGACTCAGTCTGTGGTTGGGGCTGCGCCTGTGACCCAGCCGTCCAGCTGACATGTGGGACTTGTGGTAAGTGGTTTGGACACACAGCTTGTGACCGAGGTGATCTGCAAAGCTACAGGAGCAGTGTGCACTTGCCTGTAATGTGGTAGACACTGAGCAAACAGGCTACAGATAACTCAGCAGTGTTACTTTTCCTAGCGTTTGGAAGGAGGAGGGAGGCAATGTGGGCAATGTGGGTGGCTGGTGAACACAAACTCTGTCCCAGGAATACGGTCTCTGCAGCACTGGATTCACTCCTCAGATTATTTCCCTCACTGTCAAAATGGCTGCTCATAAGAGTGGGGGTGAGAGGGTCCAGGACAGCAGTGCGACTCCCTTTTCTCAAGTGTCCACTATGACTCAACTGTCATATCATTTTCTGTTTCAGTGTGACAGCCCGTCCCATGTTCTGAATACTTTCTTTCTTGATGGATCCTCTCTGAGTTTCTTTGATGTGGCTTCTCTTCTAGTCAGCCATGTTAATCCTATTTTTATTATTTTTACTATTTATTATTATTACTATTAAAATTATTACTACCACTATTTTTAAGACAGGATCTCTCTGTTACCTAAGCTGACCTTGAACTCCTGGGCTGAAATGATCCTCTTACCCCAGCCTGTCACACGGCTGGACTTTGAATGTGCAATGCCTTGAATCTTACCAGATGGTTGAAGGATTTTGAAATGATCTTCAGCTAAAGTTTACCAGAAATTCCCCTTATCTCATGCCTCCAGACACATAAGGACAATACTGCATCTGTGAAATAAGTTCTTTGCAATCAAAGATAAGATTTTAGCTCTATTCCTGTTGAATTTCATCTTGCTAAGTGTGTGAATGTTTTGAGTTGTTCAAAGTTCCTGCCAACATCTTTGTGATCAGAAATGCTACAATGCTATGTTGGGAATTAACTTTTCATGAAACTTCCTATTTAAAACCACTTTGGGAATTTTTCTCTTTTTTCTCATTTTAATATGGGAAGTGTATGTGTGTCCTACATTCAAGTTTGGGGAGGGATTTGTTAAAAACAACTTACATGACTCTTTCTTTAAATGTTGAAGATATGCATAAAGATAGGCATTTACGATTTTTGTAGTTTTGTTTTGCCTGACTGGAGTTTCAGCTGTGTGTGGGAAGGAGGGATGAGCCTACAGCTGGAGCCAGCTGTGGGATGGACTGTGGGACAGCACCTTGGTGACAGATAGTTTCTTTTCTTTGTTTGCTGTGGCAACCTGAAATTACTTGGGACCTTGTCCACAGTTGCTAATTGGCAGGTTTTTTCAGGGATTCTAAAACATCCTTTGGCCTTCGTGAGTATTTGCGATCTTCAGTGCTCTTAAGGCGGTAGATGGCCTTCTCTTATATCTACAAAGTCTCCTTGTAATGATTCCCCTCAATTCTAGTGCACACTGCCTCATTCCCCTTTAGCCTGAAGGAATTTTTGCTTGAGTCTCCAGTGTCTTTATGTGTCTTGGGTTCTTAGAACCAGGTTCCACTGTTGCACATTGTTCATGAAAGAGCTTTGTCTGATGACTGAGGATTGAAAATTCTATTTTAGGAGAGCAAGACAAGAGGAAGTGATAATAGTATTACATGTTTTAAGATAATAGAAATAATCTAAAAACATATACTAGTTATTAAAGTGATTTTTGTTGTTAGTTTGCCTTGCTAAGAAAATTAGTTATCACTTAACTAATGGAAAATACAACAAATTTTCTGGCAGCAGTGTAGAAGAAAATTTTGATCATGAGTCAGAGTGATACTGGGAATAAAACCTGTCCTGTGGAACTCACCTAGGGCCTGGCTCAATTTTTCTATAGAAGATGATCAGCCTGGGACCTTGGCTGTGCAACGTATGATCCACATACCCTCCCTATTGTCTTCAATATAGGCACAGAGATTAAGTTGTCAAATACTCTTTCTTTTAGGACCAAAGGGGTCTAACACACTTATCGATTGTGCTAATGATAAATAAGTTATTTTTAAGTGTCTTAAAGTTGTGACTCCCCACACATGTGTTAAAGATATTAGGATAAAAGTTCAAACTTTCTTGGAGCAGTTAATCAAGCTGACACTCCGTATTAGAAGGTAGGATAATTTATGGTAAGCTTTTCACACTCCTTATACTCGGGAATAAGGTGTTTGACTTTGAATTAGACCAGGTCTCTTGAACGCAGAACATAACTATTATTTAAGAATGCAGAGGCCAGATTAATATCTTATAAATGAGAAGAATTTCTTGCAGTCAGACAGTACTAGTTTAACTTTAGACAAAGTTAGGTAACTCTTAACATGTCAAATCCATGGCAAAGGCAAAGATAATAATACTAAGCTAGCTGAAGACAAAAAACTAACACAACAAATGAAAGATAAAAATGTATATAGTAAAGGGAAAAAATGAAATAAAATGAAAATACTGCTTAAAACAATGATGTAAACACCTATGCCTGGGTACAAAATTTTAAAAATAAGTAAAGATATTTGAATAAAGAAAGGAATTCTAATCATGGTTCATGGTTATTATCACCTCACCAGCAAAAACTGCAAATACTTAGAAGCATTCTTTTGTAGTGTGTGCACTGAGCTACATTGCTGCATTTGAGGTGTGTGAACTCTTTTAATCTTTACAACAAGTTTATGGTGTAGGCATTTTTATAAGTAGACAAATCAAGTCATGACAAGGTTAGATTCATATCTGGAATTTTCCCCTCAAAAACTACACCCAAAAATCTCAGTCAGTCCAGCGTGTCCTATGTCTCAGCTGTATGCTAAACCCACTGCTTCTATTTCTTCTGGTGCTATCCTAGTTTAAGGCTTCATCATCTGAAGGATAAAGCAGCAATAGATTTCTAATTGGTCTTTCTCCCTTATAATCTATTATCCATTTAGCAACAAAAGAAAGCTTGAAAGGTAAATCAGATCTCATTTCTTTCTTGTTTGAAACTTTGCATTCATTCATTCTCCTACTGTACTTAAATTTTACATCTGGCCATGGTTTATGTTTTACATGATCTGGTCCCAGCCTACCTTACCAACGTCATTTTATTGCATTCTCTTTCTCTTTCTTCATGGTACAGGAAAATTAGTCTTTTTCCTTTGAGGAAATACACCTACATGCCCCGAGCATTAACTATTTCTATAAATCTCACTGATACGGTAGATTTCTGAAGACCAGATCTAGCGTGGCAGCTGACGTATGGCTGGTTTGAGATTCATAGTAGTTCATATTCATTCCCTATGATTTGTCTGGTGTCTTCTAGGAACAAATAGTTTTATTGTTAGTTGTAATAATTAAAAGGAAAGGGAATGGAACCAGCAGTCCTAACTCCTTGAGTTTCTTTGATGTTGGTAGTAATCTCTTCCAACATTTTTTAATATGCAACACTCCTCTGATCTGCTATCTTGGTTGGAACATTTGGGAATGAGTAATTTCTCAGGCTTTTATTTTTTGTCTTACCATTAATGACTCTTATTTCATAAATCAGAGAGAGATAATAAGATAATGTTGCTACTTTATTAAATATACTCAACCTGGTTGGGTGTGATGTTACATGCATGTAATCCCCGCACTTGGGAACCTGAGACAAGAGGGTCACAGAGAGTTCAAGGCCAGCCTGAACCACATAGCAAGAGCCTGTCTCAGAAAATAAAGCAAAATTAAACTAAACAAAAAGAATAAACATGGCCTAAAAAAGTATCCATTTGTACTTTGAATTAATAAAACAATGAAGAGAGCTGCTTCTGGTTTACAATTTTCCAGGCTGCCATACGCATTCACTTTAACTGAAAACATGTTGGCATGTAAGATGCCTGGTGTGGTTGGTGGCCAATACTTTTTATCTAACTTTCCACTAAATATCTGGATATTCTCTTTCTTCAGAGCACAGTTACCTTAGCAAATGGCTCATGGTAGTTCATTTTGGGGGTTCTGGAGGTACATCTACTGAATATATTTGTGATGATGTTGCAGAGATGAACCTCGTGGCGTTTGATATTTCCTTGAATGGATAATTCTATGAGCTGATGAATCTGTAAGCTTCTAAGGGGATACAATTTTACAGGACCTCTTATGTCATACTTTTTAAAAATCATATCACTTATTTTTATTTCACGATAAATTAACACCCTAGTTGGTAATGTTTATATCTTGTCCTGAGACCATCATGTGCTGTTAGTAACTGGCACAGATAAGCACACTTACTGTCTCTTCATTTGCTGTCTATTACACTGATAATATCCACCTCGTGTCTGACAGCCAATCACTGTTATTCAGTAACTATGTTACAGACGTTTGTTACCCTTGTTGATACCCAAGGATCAAATCTAATCTTGTCAGCTCTTACCTACAAAGAACAGATCCCTTTCCATCTGTGCATTTCTCATTGCTTACAGAAGGAAGTGTTATCTGAGTGCCCTGAAGTATGTTGTCCGTTGGTGGACTTTCTGAACTCATATGATGAATTTGTTCTAATATGTTCAATTCTTTGTAACGTTCAGTACTTTCTGTAATACTACTATGTCAAAGCAGCATTAGCATATGTATTTTAATTTATTTGGTGGCCATATGTGCTCAAGCATTTAAGAATCAGTTAGTGTTTAAGAATAGCCTTCAGATTCCTTTGTTAGAATTCCATAGAATCATAGGAGATTATAACCACTCCACCACCATTTTCCCCAGTTCCACATCCTGAAAATCCATGGTTTTTTCCTAGTTTCTATTGGTCAGTATTAATGAGTAGTATAATTGCTTTAGTATGTATCGTATTCTACTTGACATAGGATTGCAAAAATTGTTTTGGGCTTTGGTGACTCCCAGACTCTGGTGAAAAGGCTGCAGGCAATAGTGATACCGAGTGCAGATTCTGTTTTGCAAGACCCCAGTCTTGGGTGATGCATCTGCAGAGTTCCAGCAAGCGCAATTTGTTCTCCTATACTAAGGAAGACTAAGAACTACTGACACCTGTGGATTTCCAAGGAATCTGAGGCTTGATAATCTCAGGAGCATGTATCTAGGATCTCAATCTTTCTGTATTAAGGAATCTACCCAGAAAGAGTTCTGCTTCCAAACAGATGGCGAAGCAGGGGCCTGACTTACCTTTTTTTGTGAAAATGAAAACAAGCAAAAACACGCAGTAGACAAAATAGCAAGGAGGTTTGCGGCATAATGCCTTAGCTTGCGGCTCTGATAATTTTCAGATTATGGCACAGAGAGTAGGAACCTGAGTCTGGCAGATGCTGTGAGTTGGAGGAACGGAGAGGAGTCTAGGAAGACCACAGCACTGAGAGTTTTTCAGACAATTGGCAGAAAGACTTCAAATTTTTAAATATGTAATTTCCAATAGCACAAAAACATAAAATTCTTAGGGTGACTCTGACAAAAAATGTGAAATATCTGTGCACTGAATAATGTAAACACAATTAAAGCAACTAAGGAAGATCCAAATAAAGATATATATATATTTTAATTTTATTTTAAAGAGAATAAAACAAAAGAGGGCAGAACAGAGCAGATCAGAACAGGACAACATAGGCAACACAGAACTTTATATTAAAAAAACCAGGCATTAACAATAGCTATCACAATATCTCTTTCTCTGCTATAGTTGAGCATAGTTTCAAATACAATAGTATCAAACATAACAAAATAGTATAAAACCATTCAAAGAGTGAAAGAATTACAGGGCATTCTGAACCGAATAACAGAATGATCAATGGGTACTATAATATCTCATTTTTGATAAAAAATTTTGTTTTTACTATCACACATATTCAAATCCCAGTAAGACACAATGTGATATATAGAACCAGTGGTAGTAGAAGAATAGAAGCATGGTAGGACTTCTAAGAAGGATGATATTAAATCAGCAATAGCTGTCATAATGTTTTGTTTTCTTCAAAACAGCTGTTCATACCATCATGCATGATATAGACAAACAAAACAGAATAAAACCATTCCAACTGATGAATAAAAACATTGAAAGGCTTCAAAGCTATGAGATGGGGACTCATGCTTACCATAAAATCTTATATACTCTTATCAACTCTCATACTAGGGAGACTATACGGTATTTACAAATGTGAATCTGGTTTATTTCGAGTATGGCCTCAAGTTGTGTCCATTTATTTATAAATATCTCAATGTGGTCATTCTTTATTGCTGAGTAGTACTCCATTGTATAAAAATGCCACAACTTTTTTATCCATTCCTCAGTTGATGGGCACTTAGGTTGTTTCCAAGATCTGGCTATTACAAATTGTGCTGCTATAAACATGGGTGCACATATATCACTGTGGTATGATGTTTTCAGATCTTCTGGGTATATGCCTAGAAGTGGGAGAGCTGGGTCAAATGAGACCTCCAAACTCAGCTTTTTGAGGAATCTTCAGACTGACCTCCACAGTGGTTGCACCAGTCTACACTCCCACCAACAGTGCAGAAGAGTTCCTTTTCCCCACAGCCTCTCCAACACTTGTTGTTGGTACTTTTTTCTATTCTGGCCATTCTTTCTGGGGTGAGATGGAATCTGAGTGTGGTTTTAATTTGCATTTCTCTAATGACTATTGATGATGAACATTTTTCATATATTTATTTGCCATTCGTATTTGTTCATCTGAGAACTGTGTATTCATTTCAGATGCCCATTTTTGGATTGGGTCTTTGAATTTCGAGGGTCTGAGTTTTTTTTTTAATTCTTTATAAGTTCTAGACAGAAGTCCTTTGTCTAAGGGACTGTCCATTAAGATTTTTTCCCAATTTGTGGGTTTTCTTTTCACTCTGCTGGAAATCTCTTTTGACATGCAGAAACTCTTTAATAAGATATGGTCCCAGTTATTCCAAATAAAGATATATCACATTAACCAATCAGGAAAAAAATTACTAAGATGTCCATTCTCTTCAAATGAACCATGGATGCAGTACAATTCCAGACAAAATCCAAAGACTTGCTTTTAAACATAAGTGAAACTTTAAAACAGGAAAACAAATTTGAAAGGCTACATATCTGCTGTTATGATGTCTGATAAAGTGAGGATAATTGCTGGTTGTGCTATTGGAGCTGAAATTGAAAAATTGATGAATAGAAAAAAAAAATAGAAAGTTCAGAATTAGACTCACATCAATATAGACAATTTACTTTTTGTAAAGTTGATTAACTGGCAGGACTGTCTTCTTAACAAAATGTGCTCAAATAATTGATCATTCATATGCAAAAATTAAATGTGGATTTATAATATAGTGTGTACAAAAATTAACTCAAAATGGATTGTAGACTAAATTTTGTAACTTGAACCTATGAAATTTCTAGAAGATCATACAAAATATCTTAGTAAACGTAAAATTAACAAAAATTTCTTAGATAATGAATATACTGTTTTTTAACTGTATGTTTATAATTAAACTTCATCAAAATTAAGAATATATGGTCTCCAAAAGACACTGTTAGAAAATGAAATGATAAATCATACACTAAAAAGAAATTTGTACCTTGTTTTAGACTTTTTCATGCTGCTATAATAGAATACCTGATACTGAATAGTTTATGAACAATGGAAGTTTAGTTGCCTCATGGTTCTGGAGCCAAGGAAATCTAAGATTAACGTGTCTTATCTTGCTGCATCATAATATGCTAGAAAGCCTCACATGGGAACAGAGAGCACACTGAAGGGAAAAAGGAAGAGGTCCATCCAAACACATGCTTTTATCAGGAACCCATTCCAATGATAACCACTCCCACAATACTGACATTAATGCTTACCTCATGATATAATCACCTCTTTAAGATCTCAGTTTTCAACACTGAAGCATTGTGTATTAAATGTCCCACATATGGACTTTGGTGTACACATTCCAACTTGGTCATCAGTCAAGTGTTTAGGTTGCTGTTTCTCCTTTTTTCTCCCTATATTTTTGCTAATATATTCATAGCTGTTGGTATTTTCACATATGTGTTAGAATCATCCTGACTAGTTTCACAAAAAGAGCTGTAGCTTTCATTTTGACAGCATTAAATCTATGAATCAACTTGGGGAGAATTAATTTTATTGCAATATTGACTTTTACAATTAATAATCATAATACATCTTTTATATGTCCAAATCTCATTTACGTTTTTTCATAATGTTCTGTAACTTCTACTATAGAAATCTTGCACATTTTTATTACATTAATGATTGAATATTTGCTCATTTCTGATAATATTATATTTTTACTGATATATTTATTAGTGTGGTTAGTGTATTTCCCACTATTTATAATTTGTATATTGAAATTCAGTCAATATTTTAATATTGACTTTGTACCTAGCAATTGAGCTAATATAATTTATTAATTGTAGTGATTTATTTATAGGTTAAAATTTGCTAAACAATTAGAATTTTGTTAAAATAACACTGAAGTGGAGACTCAGCTAAACTTATACACTGAAACCTATCTTCAAAATGTCTTGATCAGAAAAAGAGTGCACAGAATCTATATCTTTTATAAATCAATGACAGAAGTATTCTCGTGCAGTAGTACTTTTATCTAATTCCTAAATTTTTGTGGCTAGTAAGATTCTCTACTAAAACAACAAAACAAAAGAAGAAAAATGACAAAAAAAATCCCAGGCATTCTTAGAGTGGAGCTAATTTTGTATCTTGTTGTTAGAGAGCAAAGATTCTTACTAAATTCATAAATAATGTTAAGCAAGCATAAACAAAGCCATTTCAACTGGTTGGTTTTTAACAATTTGAGTTTCTAATTAAATTAAAGCAAAATTCACAGTGAATTACATAAATTCAATCTATAAAACGAGTTCATCTTGTTTCTCAAAAGAAAATTTAGTGACACACTTCTAAAGAAGTTAATCTCCAAGTCTAAGATGTCGTTATCAATGATCAGCAAAGAACGTAAGGAAAATAGTGAAGTCTAGAGGCTTTTCACAATCAGCAGCACTGTTATTGCCAATGTCAGCCACCAGAAGATGAGCCACTAAGATCTTTCTAAATAAGCAATAAAATCTACTTTAAAAAATTTATAAACTTTTGAGGCTTTTTACTGACTGGGCCATATTTGTCCCTAGACAGGTGTCTATTAAATAATATTTTGCTCCTTAAAAATCTACAATGAGTTTCTTTAAGGCATTCTAGGCTCTGTCTGACCATCCTCACTAGCAGAGGCAGGAGACAGTGTCCTACAGGAAGTAGCTCTATCTCACGTACCCGTCCTGCCTCAGTGGAATGCTTTTGACTCTTCAGTTCCTTTAGGAGCTGCTCAGCTCCTCACCAGATTGTTCAAGAGAAAAAATCTCTCCCTCAGTGGCCTCTCTTGTCCACAGAATCTTCATATCCATTATTGACTGACCGAAGTTGACTTTTATCACCTAATCTGAACTCAGTGCAGAAAGATGGTGATAGTAAACTCTTTTATATGCAAAGAAAATGACTAAAGTGCACACTTTATATTATCTGATGGATGGAACTGTACGTAAAACTCACCTGGGGCTCTATGGCAGAATGATTGTACTGTGAACATCTTTTGTAAATAAACTTGTCTGTAAATACTAATCACTCAGGAACTTTATGACCAGGATACTGATAGTCTAGTGATTTCACTGACTGTCTTAGAGGGTAGTTAAATAAAATGAATCCAAGTCATAAAGAGCAAATGCATACTTAAAAAAATCAAGCGGTTCCACATACCTGTGTGTAAAGTATAACATGGATAAAATAGAATAAGAAATTAATTGCAAAGAAATTTATGCAGGTTTCCACTTTAAAATACTAGTTTTATTTAGTAAATTTCATTGCCAACTAATGTTAGTTGCACATATGTATGTGTGTAATTTATCTTTCCATATACACTACTTTATTTTTATTAGTACACATGTGCAGTACATAACGTTTACATTCCCTGTGTGTAATTAGTACATATATATATATATATAACATGTTTTAATTTCTTTTTTCACCCTGTTCCCCTTCATCTTTTGGTTCCCTTCCCACTTGAGAAAGCTCAGTCTCATTGCTTCCCATTATCTACCTTTTATTTTGTCATTTATTTAAAATTTGGGCTTCTTACATAAGAGAAACCATGCATTATTTAAGCTCCTATGTTTGATTTTTACACTTAACATTATGGTCTCAAGGTTTACCTATTTTCCTGCAAATGACTCAGTTTATTTTTCTTTATGGCAAAGTAGTATTCCCTTGTGTGTAAATACTGTATTTTCTTTATACATTCATCTCTTGATGGACATATAATGTTTTTATAACCTCTTCAGAGAGAAAAAGGTAGGTGTTTTTTTTTGAAATATGGGAATTTTATGGCCTTTATTTCTTTAAATATTCTTTGTTTCCTTCTCTGGCTCTCTTCCTTTGGATCGCGCACCATATATATATATATATATATATATATATATATATATATATATATATATATATTATTTCCAACCAGCTTACCTTAAGAAAGAGACTATACTAGATTATACATTAGACCCACTGTAATCACAAGAATTGGATAAATGGGGAGAAAAAGGAAGAAAAATTTGAGTCAGGGGGATCACAGCATGAGAAATACTGGAAGGCTTTGAAAATGGAACAGGCCTTTTAGTGAAGGAATACAGTCAATTTCCAATGGCTAAAAAGGGCAAGAAAATAGATTCTTCTTCTTTAAAACTAAAAATAATAAATTTATGTTACTTTTAAGGTACTAATTTTGTGGTCTTTTTAATAACAGCCAGAAAAGCTAATGCAGAGACCCTCTGTTAAGTCTTTCATTTCTAATGATCAGACTAGATATTAGTGAAATTGAAACTAAAAATAATAAAACGAATCAATTACTTGAAGAGCCATTTTTTGAAAGAATACAATTATTAAAAAATTCTTAGCCTAACTTGTAAGAAAATTAAAGAACCATATCAATGCATTTAGAAAGCAATAAGTCAAAATCATCATGGGCACTGCCAGAAGATCATCAGCAACTACTATAAATGTAATATTCCAACAAATTGGAGAACCTTGAAGAAACAGACAGATACCTAGATACAGATGAATTACCAAAACTGAATCAAGAAGACAATCCAATAACAGGTAATGACATCAAATCAGTAAGAAAAAATCCTACAAATTAAGAAAAGTCCAAGACCCAGTGAATTCACTGTTAAATTCTATAGGGCCAAAAGAAACTCTTTCATGAAATTCAAAGAGAAAGAGTACTTCTGAACTTCTTATAATCTAGCATTACCCTGATTCTAAAATCAGGCAAAGACATAACTAAGACTATAGACCAATCTCCTTAGAAATCATAGACACAAAAATTCTCAACAAGGTAGTAACAAACAGAATGCAGCAATTTATGAAAAAGATCATACATCATGACCAAGGAAGCTTCGTCTGAAGGATGAAAGGATGCATTAACATATACAAATCGATAAATGTAATACATTGCATAAACAAATGCAAGGAAAAGTTTGCATAATCATGGAAAAACTTTGACAATATCCAACACCTATTGTTGATGAAAACCCCAAAGAAAATATGATAGAAAGACATTATTTCATTCCTATAAGAGCTATTTATGATAAACTGATGGCCAACATCATGTTAAATTGGGAAAAACTGAAAACTTGATTTCTAAAATAAGAAACAAGACAAATTGTGTCCATTATCATCACTCTTGTTCAATATAGTGCTCAAAATATGAGCCAGAGCAATCAGGCAAGAGAAGAAATAAAAGGGATACATATGGGAAAGGAAGAAGTCAAATCACCACTCTTTGACAGGATCTTTTTGTTGCTGTTTATTTGTTTGTCTTGGAGACAGGTCCTCACTGTGTAACCCAGGCTGGCCTCAAAATCTCAGTGATTCTCCTGCCTCATGAATACTGAGATTACGGGTCTGTGCCACCACATCCAGCTTCAGGTAGATGGACCCAAAAATTCCACCAAATTAATTCCTAGAATTAATGGCTAAATTCAGCAAGACAGTAACATGTACAATATCAACACAGAGAGATTCATGGTGTACCTGTACATCAATAAAGAAATCAGGAAGGCAATATCATTCATGATAGTACGAAAACAATTACATATTTAAGAAATAACTTAACTAGAGGAGTGATTCTTCAGCATTCCATTACAGACCCATTTCCTCCTGATATGGACTTGTAGAGGCACCACAGAAACCCTCAGCACACTCCCTTCTGACTTTGTGTCTGACCATTGTAAGCCAATCCTGCAATTTCTTATACATTTGTAATACCTTCTGTTATATCCATTTCTCTAACAAGCCCTGACTAATACAATATCCATAACAAAAACTGTAGTATTCTGAAAAAGGAGGCTGAAGAGGATACTAGAAAACAAAAGATATCACCTGTTCCTGGATAACAAGAACCAATATTGTTAAAATGGCCAAAACTTATCTGAAGGTTTAATGCAATCCCAATGAAAATACCAACAACATTTTTGCAGAACTGGAGAAAACAATCATAAAATTCATATGGAACAAACAGATAGAGTAAAAGCAGTCTTGGGTAAAAGGAACAGAGCAAGAGGCATCAGCGTCCTGGACTTCAAGATATATTACAAGCTGTGGTAATAAAGACAGCATGGTACTGGCACAAAACAGACATGTGGACCAATGGAACAGTACAGAGGATGCAGAAACAACCCCACACACATTCCTCTATCTGATCTTTGATAAAGGAGTCAAAAACATACACTGGAGGAAAGACAGCCTCTTTAACAAAAGGTGCTGGGAAAACTGGCTACATGCAGTGCAAAAGATTGAACTAAAATAAAAATGGATCAAGGACCTAAATGATAAAAATGAAACCCTTAATCTGCTGAAAGATGGAATATGTACAACTCTTGAAGACACAGGTGTAGGAAAGAACTTTCTGAAGAGAATTTCAATTCAAGAATCAACAAATGGAATCATATCAAATTATAACTTCTCCATGAAACAGCATAGTAAAGAGATAGCACAGAGAATATTTTGCCAGCTATTACTCTTGTCGAGGAATAATATCCAGAATATATAAAGAACACAAATTCATTAAATTCTCCCAAAATAAAAGACCCAATAAAAATGGGCAAATGAAATGAATAGATGCTTTTTAGAGGAAAAAGGAGAAATTGTCAATAAATACAGGAAAAAATGTTCACCATTGCTGATCTCTAAAGAAATGTAAAGAAAAACAACATTGAGATTTCATGTTACTCCTGAAAGAATGAACATTATCAAGAAAGCAAGTAATAATAAATCCTGGCCAGACTAAAAGAGAAAAGGAACATTTCTATATTATGGGTGGGAATGTAAACTAGTACAACCATTATGGAACTTAATATGGAGATTCCTGAAAACAACTTAAAATAGAAATTCCATTTGGCAAGATATTCCACCTCTAGGTAACTCTCCTGAAAGAGTTAAAGACATTAGACTACTGTGATACATACATAATAATGTTCATAGCAGCATAATTCTTAGTAACTAAATTGTGAAAGAGGCCTACATGTCTATCAATAAATGAATGGATTAAAGCGTGTAGTATTTATTCACAATAGAGTACTACTTTGCTATAAAGGAGGCTAAATAAATGAGTCATTTGTAAGAAAATGAATGCACCTCAAATTCATAATATTAAGTGACATACTTCAGACATACAAACTTAAATATTGTGTGGTTTCTTTTATATGAGAAACACAAATTACTGTATAAATAAAGAGTAAAAGATGCACACTAGGAAATAAGATAGCTCTCTGTTAAATAGGAAGGGAGCTAAGAGATACTGTATATGGAGAGGAGGGGGGAATCAAAAAAGAATATGGCTCAACTACCCACAATGAATGTATTAATTATGCATCACAAACAGGTCCCTATAAAAAGATTATTAATTATAATCAAAGAACTTCACATGAAAATTAATCACAGTTCAAAAGCTGTTAATAGATGTAAATGACATAGCAATAGAAGTTTTCTGTATAATTTAAAAAGCTTTGCTGTCCACATAATAAATGTAACCACCTCCTTTTTTAGGATGAGTAACGTATGTTTTCTCTTATTACTTTTAGTTTCTAAACATTTCCATGATGCTAAACATAGAGTTTTTGTTATGGTGGCTGTTATCCACACAGCAAATCTACGTGCTCGCATTTACCTAGAGAAAAACATAGATCTTTAGGAGCTTGCCATAAGGATTTATAGCATAGAAAAATTGGTAACAAGTTGAAGTTTTATACATATTAGGACTACACAGGCAGCTTATGAGTCTACGCAATGTAATATTATGCAGTTATAAAGAGACCTACTGTGACTCTGGTGACCAGAGCAAATATGCATGATATCACTATCATTAAAAAAGAAGAGAAATTGTACCTATGAAACCTGGTGCTAATTATGATTAAAAATCAAAGTTAAAAATCATTATTCCTCTGTCTGGAAAACTCAAGGTCCTGAGTTCAAATCTCATAACCAAAAAATCATTACTCCTGCACGCACATATGTTTGTAATTATTTGCCAAATTGTCCTGGAATGCATGCAAAAATTAACGTTATTGATTATTTCTGGTGATAATTGTAGACTTGAGACCAGGTCTGCGTTCATATGGGGAGAAGAGTTTGTGACAGGGGTAGATTGCTTTAGACTGTTATCTTTCATTTGTTTGAGATTTTTAAAAATATGGAACACTTTATGAATTTGCATATTACCCTCGTGCAGTGACCATGCTAATCTTCTTTGTATCATTCCAATTTTAGTATATGTCCTGCTGAAGCAAGTACTATTTGAGATTTTAAAAAAGTATTTTAATTATATCTACTATAAATTAAATCTAACATTGTAATACCTAAAATAAAATTTTATTTGTGAACATCTAAAGTTATGATCAGATATACAGCAAAGTCAATTACTTGTTAATTATTTATGGGCTATGGGAGACAACTATGAATTTAATTTTCTTATATGAACTTCTCTGCTTTCTGCTTTTCCACATATTTTAATAATAAACACTACTTGGGAATGGGAAAAAAATTAAAACCGACACAGTATGTATGAATGAAGAGCAAAGAATTTCCATGCATTATTTTAAATTATTACTTTATAGTTGAGACAAAAACTCTAATTTTGACTGAAAAAAATCAAATAGTAGCTTCTCTTCCACTTGATAGAACATGTATAGTATTTGAAAAAGTTAATTTATATGAACCTGACACTTAAACAAAAAATTTTATTAATAATATAATAGGCAAAATGTTTTCTCCCTTTTTTAAAATGGTACTTCTACGCATTGTGACAGTGAATAAACCATGCACATATTAAAATCGAACCATGGGCCTGGAAAATAATGTATAGTTTAATTGAGTGTATGTGGTTAAATCCTGTAAGATGAACAGCAGTTTACTCTACTTTTCTACCATAAATCTCTTAGCCCTTCAAAGTTGGAGACTGAAATGTGTTCTATATACACGTGACAGATGTGTATATAAAATATTGAATAAAAATTTTTTATTCAATATTTTATATTGAATTTTTGTATATTTCTGAATTCATTGCCCTACCCCCCAGAGCAATTTCTTATAGGTTTGTATTTTGTTTTTTTCTCTTGAGAAGCTGATGTTTTGCACACACACATACACACACATAAAATCACTGTAATCACAGGACTGGCATCAAAGAATTTCTAAAGATGGCTTGAAATGAAGCAATCTAATTACAGAGCCTGTGCCCGAATCCTTCCTCATGTGCTCCGGTCATTACATACACCAAAGATCTACTGAAAAAAGATAACAGGAACATTTCTCTTTGCCCCAGCAGAGCCTTGAGTTGATTTAAATGTTTCAATGTCCCAACACTACTCACCTTCCCTACCTCCACCTTGACCCCAATGAACTGGTGTGAACTAATGTTGGCCCCTTTCCTGAGACTGCAGAAAAGAACAACCCAACCTGACTGAATAATGTATTGCAAATGTCAAAATACATTTCAGCTCAAAATGATATTTCTTTTCTCAGAGATCTAATGAGAAAACTGTTCAAAAGACAGAGTTAGGGTTTCCTGATTCCGCATTTAATTAACTCAATCTGACTTTTATTATGCTTTGTATTATGTGTTTCCCTGTTCAGTAAACAAACAGCAGAAAATTAAACCAGGGAAACTGCCAACCAGCAGTAAATTTAATTGAAAAATAATGAATTGCCATGAGGAACCATAGGGTTTTGCTCAGATAAACTTATTTTTCCTGGAAAGTTTCCACTTCTATTTGTCACAACTTGATGTATAAAAGAAATGAAAGAAGTAAAATATGGTTATTGCTGTAGATATAGAATAGTGAAGTGGCCTTGGTGAATAATTCACAGGCTGACTTCTAGGACTTTCAACAGGTCAGCTGAGACACAGAGCTGGCTGCCCCTCCTGGGTCAGCAGAACCTGCCACAACTGTGCCCTATT